>JANAVB010018797.1:5819749-5948099 GCA_029216955.1 Iris pallida
CCATAACCTTCCAACAGTTTCATGGTTTCGAACCAACAATTTTCACTTCGCTTACGAAGTCTACCATTGGCATATCGACAGTTTCATAGCATTTGCCACAACTGCCCACTTTGGTACGAAGCCATACTTCGATGTTACAAGACCATAGTGTTCAATATTCTCCGATTTATGCACCGATGCATGTCTCGATATAGTCCTATGATGTCTATGACTTAGTGTTCAATATTTATGACTCGTGCACTGATGCAATGTCGATATAGCCTTCGATTCTACGACTTAGTGTTCAATGTTCTCTGAGTCGTGCACTTGATGCATGCCTTGATACAATTATTGATGTCCTCATACGACTCGTGCACTTGATGCACATTTCGCTATAGTTATTCATGTTCTACGATCAATTTCTATACTTAGTGTTCGACATGCAAAGTGATATACACCACATAATCGGTATATTTTTAAGGCATAACGAAATAGGAATAAAGAGTCAGAGTCCACCCACCTTTACTATTCTGCCTATCGCTCGTCGAGCCGATACAGCTCGTCGACTCCTTAATGTTGTTGCACGATCATCTCATCTAGCATAACCATACGAGCATTTCGTGCTTCTTCAAACTAACTGACTAATTCGACCTATTATGCCATGCCTCAGCCCGTTGCGAGGTGATACTCTGATCTCGGCGGACTCCGTTGCAATAGGGCAAAAACATCGAGCTCAAAAAATTCTACGTAAAGCCTGCACATGAAACCAAACTCGAATGAATACTTATTCAAAACAAATTATACTTCTTCAAAACAATAACTCAACGTAATATAGCATACCGATGCGGAACATTACACTCTTGGGGTCTGCTTGGTAAAGGTATTTTCACCGGTTATGGGGTGTTTTTGAACCGACCGTTTATGAAAACCCCTACTTGTTAAGTTTTTTGAGGCACTGGTTCCTGTCGGCTTAAACCCCCCCCCCCCCCCCCCCCCCCCCCCCCAAAAAAAATCGGTGTAATGTAATTTGTGTGGCTTTATAAACACCCAAATCGACGAGTTTTGAGGCATTTTATTATTTTATTCCATTTATATCCTTACTAAAAAATATATAATTATAACTACTAATGTCCTTCCCTATTTAATTTTATTCGTGTAAAAACTTTCAGAACCACTCATTAGTGAATTACTAAGCATGGATTGGACTGATTTAAAAGCCGCTACTTAAAACCACCCAAAATCGGACCCCTCATAACCTTAGTTTAAGCTCTGCGTTTTGACCCTTAATTTTTTATTTGAGAAATTTTGAGTTGTACCCCATTTGATTTATCATAATGCATAAAATCTCATACTTTTAATGAAAACCGTCAATGGCTAACACTCAATTCCTTTGACTCTCTCCAACTGGACACTTTTGAGAATGTAAGAAATTAAAACTCATAAAATCCATGGTCTAAGAGCATCTCCAACCCTATTGTCTTGTTAAGTGTTGTGAGTCTTAGGTGGCTCCTATGTGGCATGAGCCACAAGACAATGTCTTGTTTATGTGGCAAAACTATATCTCAAAAGACAATGAGATAGAAAAACTCTTTCCAATGCAAAAGTATTGAGGAGACAATAAAAAATATTTTTTTCCAACTTCCAAGGCAACTCCTACACTTCGTCAACTTTTTTATAAATATTTCTATTCATAATTGATGATGTGGAGACAAAGTTACTGTGTGAAGTGCATTGTCTAGATCTAGACAACCAACTTCACATTCTCCTTGCAATGTCAACTTCATGTTTTATTCTACATTTGTATTGGAGAAGAATTTTTGGAATGAAAGTTTACCATTCCTGTGTGGCAACCATTTTTTCTGAACTGTTGGAGATGCTCTAAAGGCCATGCCCCAAGTATTCTAAAGATTTGAAAAAAGAAAACACAATGTCTTCCCTCCCATCCCAGCACCTCCTGACCTACACCAAACGCCTGACCTCCCTCGTCAACCAGCGCCACCACGCCCAAGCCCTCTCCCTCTTCTCCGAAATGTTCTCCTCCCCCGACCTCCCCGTCGACGCCTTCGCCTTCCCCCTCGCCCTCAAGTCCGCCGCCGCGCTCCGCCTCCCCCTCGCCGTCTCCTCCATCCACTCCCACGTCCTCAAGTCCGGCCTCCTCTCCAACCCCTTCGTCGCCTCCTCCCTCGTCGACTCTTACGGCAAGTCCCTCTCCCCCGCCTCCGCCCGCCACCTGTTCGACCGCCTGCCCCAACGCAACGTGGTCGTCTGGAACGCTATGCTCTCGCTGTACACCCGATCCGACGACCTCCCCAGCGCGCTGGATCTCTTCCGTCTCATGGACCTCCCGCCCAACGCCTCCTCCTTCAACACCATCATCTCCGCACTGCCCGACCCTGCCGAAGCCCTCCGATTCTACCGCCGGATGCGCGCGTCCGCGATCGAACCCAACGTGGTAACGCTGCTCGCCCTGCTCCCGGCCTGCGTGGGCACGGGCGCTCTGAGCTCCATCAGGGAGATCCACGGGTTCGCCGTCCGGAAGCACGTGCACCGGAACAAGCAGCTGGGGAGCGGCCTCGTGGAGGCGTACGGGCGGTGCGGCTGCCTGGTCAACGCGCGCGGGGTCTTCCGCGGGATGGAGGAGAGGGACGTCGTGGTGTGGAGCTCGATGGTGTCGGCGTACGCCTTTCACGGGCATGCGGGCGTCGCCATGTCTACCTTCCGCGAGATGGAGCTGGACGGCGTGCGGCCGGACGGGATCATGTTCCTCGGCGTGCTGAAGGCGTGCAGTCACTCGGGGCTTGCCGAGGATGCGCTGGAGTACTTCAAGATCATGAGGGAGAGGTATGGGATGGAGGCGGGGAGCGATCACTACTCGTGCTTGGTGGACGTTTTGAGCCGAGCGGGGAGGCTGGAGGAAGCGTACGGCGTAATAAGAGGGATGCCGATGAAGGCGACCCCAAAGGCCTGGGGCGCACTTCTTGGTGGTTGTCGTAATTACGGGGAGGTGGGACTTGCTGAGATTGCGGCTAGGGAGCTGTTCGAGATAGAGCCGGATAATGCAGGCAACTACGTGCTGCTAGCGAGCACCTATTCGAGGGCCGGGAAGTTAGAGGAGGCGGACAGGGTGAGGAGGGAGATGGTGGAAAGGGATATAAAGAGAAGAACTGGTAGCAGTTGGGTTGTGTAAGCGTTTGCAGAAGGACTACAAAGTTTGGTTATATTGTTGAGCAGCCATGCCAAGTGTGCGGGATGAAGTGAATCAGTAGGCTCTCATGTTCTCTGGAATAGTTGTGTTGCAGCAATGCAAACAACCAGCAGGAAGCAAATTTGAAACTACTCTTATATGAAGGGGGAAAAAAAGTTGGTTCTTGACATCCGAGTCCGAAAATTCGAACTACTGAAAAGTGGGAATTCAAGAGAATATCAGAGAAAATTGAGAGTGTCAATCCTTGTTATTGTCCTGCCTCAATCACTGAGTAGCAAAATCTTGTTCATCTGCGTAAATTGTAGCAATACTTTGATTGGGAAGAGAAATCTGTTCTGAAGGTTGAAGAAGATTTGGGGGTCACTCCTATCAGTCTTGTGGCAGCATGCAACATTGTGGCTGACCAGTTGGGTCTGTTACTGTTTTATGGAGGTGCTTACGCATGTAGTTATGTTCATGCCACTTATGTCTCCGACCAGGATCGAACCTAGAGCACTTTTGCTTATCACTATGGAGAAGGATCGGAGAGATTGAGGCAGTTGATCACTCAGGTTTGATCATATTATGCTTAACTTATAATATATACTACTTGTATCTGATGTTTTATAATATGCTTACTTCAATAAAATTAGGCCAGGATCTCCATAATTCCATCCTTTATCTCAAAAAAAATGACTTAGTTTTTTTTTCCCACTTGATATCATTTTGATCACTGTCACTTGCACCAAAACTTTGGAATGTCGGTGAGAGTTGAGGGCTAATATTTATATTTTTCTAATGTAAGCAAGTACCTAGACAACCTCTCCTGGATCAAATACTCTAAACAGCCCACAAATTAATGGATCTTGAACACCGTCTTCCAAGTGTATTCTGCATGCACTCAAACTTGTGGCATGGCAACCTATGATCCAACTTGAAGATATACTTTGCCGAATGCAGTTGGTTCAACAACACCTCAATTCACAGCAGATGGTAAAAGTTCTTACAACAATATTATTCAATGTCAAAGTAAGTACATTTTCCATCCCTCTTCTGTACAAGAATAACTGGAGACTCACAAAGAGATACACTTGTTAAATGGCATCATGCTGAAGATCATGTGTTTGCTTCTTGACCTCGGCCTTTTCGGGCATAGCATGCCTATACATGGCTATATTAGGTGAAGGTGATTCAGAAACAGGCTAAATCTCATATGCTTCATATACCTCTTTAGTACCTCTAAGGTTCTTGAACTAAGTCTTCGTACTTGTCCACCAAAACTTCTGCTCTGTGGTATGTTCTCAATGAGCCTTTAATCTGTGAGTCTTTGGAGCCTTCTTCTCCTCAACTCTTACCAACAAAAGTATAAAATGACCACTAGCGTTTACAAGCAATGTTATAGATTTTGCTAGGCGGAATCGTTGCGGCAGAGGGTTGCCTAGGCGGCCGCACATATTTTTTTTCCAGAATTTTGAATTTTGAATTTTTTTTTTTTGGAATTTTTTTGAAATCTGATTTTTTGTGTGTTTTTTTTAATTTTTGTTGAATTTTTTTTGTAATCTGAATTTTTTTGAATTTTCAAATTTTGAAATTTCAAATTTGAGGAAAATTTTCAAATTTTACGCCTAGCTGAATAGGCCGTCTAGGACCGAACAGGCGCCTATGTTAGTCGACTAGGAGGTTTCCGGTACAACGGGATGCCGAACAGCGCCTAGGCGGCTGCCTAGGCCGATTTTTAGAACACCGTCTACAAGACAACAAGATGCTATTACTATGACGATCATATTTTACTTCATAGATTTGCCTTTATGTAGAACTATATTCAGTGTCCGAGGTGGTCGCTAGGCCGATTTGTAGAACATTATCTACAAAACAACAAGATGCTATTACTATGACGATCATTTTTTTTTTTTTTTTGCCTTTATGTAGAACTATATTCAATGTTTTAAAAGACGTCTGCCTCGCTATCTTAGATAGCTACCTCAGATCGCCTAAGGTTGCCTCAGGCGCCTCGATCCGTATTGACTTAATTGTCACCCTTCATAGGTAAATTTATTTTTTGATTTAAAATCTAACAATGGCTAAATAACTTACGGTTATTGACCAAGGTTCTAAACGGTGGTAGGCGGGTGCACGGTGGAGAGAGCCTGCCTCCCCCCTAGGCCGCCTAGGCACCGCCTAGACGGTAGATACATTTTGAATATTTTTTTTACTATTTTACCACTGTTTTTTTGCATAATATGCATATTTTAAGGGTGTTCCATGCATAACTAAGTTGTAGAACGAAAATTTATAAACTTTTATTTTTGTAAAAGTGAACCATAGGCCCATAATGATTACAAAACCTTTTTGGCCAAAATATCTTGTTAGGTATTGCTCTGTCTAGGCGCTCGCCTACGCGGCCTCACCTCCGCATATGTCGCCAACCTCCGTTGGACGCCTACTCCATCGTCTACCGAAAAAAGGTGTGGAGAGAGACCGCCTACCGCCTAGGCGCCGCCTAAGTGGCCTAGACGGCCGCCATTTAGAACAATATTATTGATATTATTTATAACTTAATACACGTATTAGAGAATAGGAAAGATAAAATAACCTTTCTTCTCCATATTTCCTTCCTTTTGTGTTTGTCATAACCCACCGAGTCTCATCTCCACTCCCGAATGTGGCATACAGTTAGTGTCAGCGCCATTAGGTACATCTCTCTTATCTCCTTTGGTCTTTCTTTCGCACCGACTCTTTTTTGTTTTTCTCTGGCTAGCAGATTTTTTGTTGTGTTTCTAGGAGGGTGTTTCTATTCGCTCCTCCGACCTCTTGCTTTTAATTTTTTTAAACCATTTTCTTCGTTGTTTTTAATATTTTAAAACTATATTATAGTGTATTAAGCATTGACTTTTAGTTATCCATAATAATATTGTTTATTTATTTTTGACTGAACACTTCATTAGCATTTATTTGTCTATGCTTAACAAGATTCGATAGGATTAGAATCTCAAACCACAAGACAAAGTTTAGGTCATGAACCACAAACTTGTCTTAGTTTACCTACTCTACATTTAATTTTAGTCTTGAGGCCCCCACCTAGACCTATTGGTTCTCACCACTGGTTCTCGCCACCTTGAGCCGCCTTAGAGCATCTCCAACCCTATTATGAGTTTGGAAAAAATGGTTGCCACATAGAAATGACAAACATTTTTTTTCAAAAGTACTTCTCCAATGCAAATGTGAAATAAATTGTGAAGTTGACATGACAATGACATGGCAAGAAAAATGTGAAGTTGGTTGTCTAGATCTAGACAACCAACTTCACAATGACTTTATGTCCACATCATCAATTATGAATAAAAATATATATAAAAAGAAGAAGAAGTGAAAAAGTTGTCTTGGAAGTTGAAAAAAAAGTAATTTTATTGTCTTCTCAAACTTTTGCATTGGAGAACACATTTTTATCTCATTGTCTTGTATGAATATCATCTTGCCACATAGGAACGACATTGTCTTGTGTCTCATGTCACATAGGATTCACAACACAAAACAAGACAATAGGGTTGGAGATGCTCTTAACAAGTTTATGTTCCATCATTGACGAACTGACACCTCTTTTCTCTTTAGTATATCACATTGCGTCTCCCTAGGTATTGTCCTCCTAGTATCACTTGAGAGACGTCAAGAGGTACGATCTCACAAGGTACCCATAGACAACCTCTAATATAGTGGGGAAGATGAAAAACTAATCCTAAACCCCTCTGAAAACATGCTCTCCTAAGTGGGATTAGGAACAACTTAAACATAATCCCCTTTAAATAAATGAACATACTTACAAATCTAAAAGATAAACTCCTAATATTTAAGGACTACTAATCCTAATCTTAAATTTAAGGAATGGGATATCCTCTTGAATCTTTCTAATTTACCTCACAGTCACTCTATCATTCTACCTGTGCTTGCAAGTATCCCTTTTCGACACTGCCACCACCTCCTAAAAACTGGATTTTTTTTTTAAACAAAGACTATTTATTAATAGGCCAAAACTGGAAGGGCACAAAACACCCTCCCCAAGAACCAAGAGAGGCCACCCAAACGGGCAGCACAAAATAAGTATACTGTATACCCCATGTCCCAGAACGGACCCAAAAAAAGACGTATACCCCCCGAGCCTTTGGCACAAAGCCTAGGCCGCCAAAAATCAAAACAAAAGAAATCAAACTAAGGAAACCGGTCTCGAAGTCAACTTCTGCTTCTGTCTCCCAACCTCCTCGCATAACTGCCTAATCGAATAGGACGAGCCTTCATATCTATGTTTATTTTTGTTCTTCCACAAGACCCAAATCACCGCCGCAGCCGTTACTTTTTCCTCCTCTGATGTGTGGAGTATCCATATTTCGATTCTCTTGTGTATGTCCAGTTTTGAATTGTCCCTATTCCATTTGCGACCATGAAATCCCATACTTCGCAAGCCATCTTCCCCTCTGCTAATATGTGATCAATTGACTCCTCTCCTTTCCTGCAGCAATGACATCTCGAGGCCAATCGAATCCCCATAAGTTTAAGGATGTCGTTGGTCGAAAGCTTGCCCCGAATCACTCTCCAAATAAGGATGGACCATTTGGTGGGAAGACCAAATGCTGACAAAGATGTTCCTGACCATGCCTCTTCTCCTGCTTGCCTCCTACGCCTACCGGACGGAGAAATTTTCCCCTACCGTTTCAGACCATATTAAAGAATCCTCCTCCTCCGTGATGCTGACTCCTGCTTCATTGATCACCCGAACCGCCTCCTCTCCATACAACCCCCTGATAGCTTCGAAGTCCCATCCGCCTTCCTGCTTCCAGAGCTCAGAAATGGCATCCACCTCCTCCCCGTGCACCAACGGCTGAAGAAGACCCTTACCCGTCCAGTTTTTCCGTTGTGGGTCGCCTTTCTCTCTACCAACCTTCCATCCTATGAAACGCTCCCCGAGCTCACGCCCCTTCAACATTCTTCTCCAAATGTGGGAAGCTTTGCTGTTAGCTATGGCCTCCGTCGGATGACACCTCTTGAAATATCGAGCTTTAAGGAATTAGCTCCACAGCGTATCCTGTTTCCTTAACCTCCACCACAACTTCATCGAATAAGTGTCGACCACTTCTGATATTGAACCCCATGCCACCCTCTTCCGTGACTCTGGCCAGTCCTTTCCACCCCACCCACACCCTCTTACCCCGGCGCTCCTTATTGCCCCAAAAAACTGGGCGAACAATCTCTCGACCTTGTTCACAACAACTGCCAGGGTTTACATACCGCCAACGAATACATAGCAATAGAACATAATACATGTTTTATAAGGATCATTTTACCTGCGAGAGAAAGTATGGAGTTGTGCCACTCCCCAATCCTATCATTGATCTTGTCAACCAGACCATCAAAGAGAGCTCCCCGCCGCTTCCCGTACGCCATAGGACAGCCCAAGTATATGAAAGGGGGGTTACCCACCGTGAATCACGTTTGCAGCTCCAGCTCCCTTCTCCTGTCCTCCTTGCAAGAATGGTGCACATATATCTTACATTTGTTTCCGTTGGTTCTCTGCCCCGAAGCCCTCTCATAGCCTTTGAGAACATCCATCAACAACCCAATCGATGGCTTGTCCCCGACAGCAAACAGTAATACGCCGTTCGCATAAGGCAAGTGAGTCACGACCGGGCAACCACTCGTAAAATAATTTCTTCCAAAACTCGGTACGCTTTCCAGTCTATTCAAACTCCTACTAAATGCTTCAGCCGCAATGACAAATATAGTCGGAGACAACGAATCTCCTCACCCCTCTATGCGATTTGAAAAACCCATCCGTAACTCCATTAACAACTGTTGAGAACCAGCAGTTGGAAATTGCCCTCCATATGATGTCTATCCATCCCTCCGGGAACCCGAATGCCCGGAATACCCAAATAACGAAGCTCCACTCGATGCGATCGTACGCCTTTTCCATATCCAACTTGATGGCCACATATATATATGTCAATTAACTATTATTGTATACCTCATTTTGGTCCCATATTGAGGCATCATGGGGTTAGTGGAGGGAGGTAATGGTAAAAAAAATCAATGCTTGGCTATGGGATATTGTGGCGATAGCAGTGTGTTGGGGTAAATGGCTAGAAAGAACAATATGAGTTTTACGAACAAAAAAAAAAAAAAAAAAAACCAATGTTGTACAAGTACCATACGTAAGATTTTGGGCAGGGGGAGCGACCATAAGAGGAGAAAAGAAGCAACGTCGGCTATTCCAAGATGAAGCAGGCACCGGATGAGCAACGGATGACCACATGAGCTTATTTTGTCTATTTTTTTGCTAGATTGTGTCGCTACTTGTTTTGTTGTTTCTGTTGTGTGTGGCTCATGTGGCCATGCTGTTGGGAAAGAAGCGCGGAAACCTTTCTCCAAACCGGAGAGTACCTGCGAGAGGACCGAGCAATACAACGCACGAACCCAAAAACAAGCACACAAAAACAATCCACGCAGACACAGATAATTTTTGACGTGGAAACCCTTGCGGGAAAAACCACGGGACGATCGGAGTCCAACCCTGAGAAGCCTCCACTAATGGAATAGAAGAATTACACCCTCTACAAACTCCTCCCGATCCAAATCGGATCCCCACAACACTCAGAGATAAGAACAATGATTACAAGGCTACGAAGAACGAGAACGACGAGTAGAGATTACCCGAAACACGATCTCCTTCGAAAACGACCTTCAATCCTCCGTCTCCTTCTCCGAAGTTGCAATGGCACTCTTGCCTCCTCCTCTCTCAAAGTTGTGTTATGTTGCGCTAATGTTGCGTTATGAATTAGGGTTGGGAAATCCCAATGTAACTCCCTAATCCCGCAGCAAACCTGGACCGTTGGATTAGATCCAGTGGTGAAAACTCACCCGAAAATTTGCTTCAGCCCCCGACGACACAGAGTTCGGCCAGAACTCTGTGTGGGGCAACCAGCACCTACTCGCCAAACCCTGGAACAGCCAGACCGAGTTCGGCCCGAACTCGCCATGGGACCGAGTTCGGCCCGAACTCGGATCCCCTGCTTCCAGCAGCTCCAGCAGCAACAGCAGCAACTCCGTCGCCTACTTCCCGAGCTTCTTCGACACACGAACGGCGCTCGTCGCACTCCGGGGTCTTCTCCACATAGGTTGGGAACCCCATCCACTCCAACAAATCTCCCCCTTCACAACTATGGGGAGGATGTCGTCATCCCGACGATCTGCCTGCAGTACTCAAACTCCCCCCCTGGTAGAATCTTCGTGAACATATCAGCTCCGTTGTCATCTGTATGTACCTTCTCAAGCTCCGCGTCCTTCTTCTCAACCACATCCCGTATCCAATGATTCCGAGTCTCGATGTGCTTGGACCGGCTATGAAACGTCTGATTCTTCACAAGGTGGATAGCACTCTGACTGTCGCAAAGCAAAGTATACTGCTCCTGCTTCAGTCCCATTTCCTGCAATAGCTTCTTCATCCACAACAGCTCCTTGCAAGCCTCCGTCGCCGCAATGTATTCCGCCTCCGTCGTCGACAAGGCAACACACTTCTGCAAACGCGACTGCCACGACACCGCTCCTCCCGCAAACATCATCACGTAGCCCGAAGTCGATCGCCTCGTGTCTACATCTCCAGCCATATCAGCGTTGGTATACCCAACCAGCTTCGGCTCGTCACCACCAAAGGAAAGTCTCCAACCAGCAGTGTCCTGAAGATATCGTAGAATCCACTTGACCGTACTCCAATGTACCCTTCCAGGATTTGAAAGATACCTGCTAACCGTACCAACTGCATGAGCAATATCTGGCCTCGTACACACCATGGCATACATCAGGCTTCCCACAGCTGAGGCATATGGAACCCGCTCCATATCTTCCTTTTCGTCCTCGGTAGATGGACACTGTTCCTCAGTGAGCTTAAAGTGAGCCGCGAGGGGGGAACTCACTTTCTTCGACCCGTCCATCCCGAAACGCTGAAGTACCCGGTGAATGTACTTCTTTTGGGACAAGTGTAGCAGCTTGGACTCTCTCTCTCGGCTGATCTCCATCCCAAGAATAGTCTTCGCTGCGTCCAAATCCTTCATAGAGAAGGCCGCGTCCAGTTGGCGCTTCAACTCCGCTATCCTAGTGGCATTCCGACCCACTAATAGCATATCATCTACATAGAGCAATAAGATGATAAAATCATCATCGGCAAAATACCTCACAAATGCACAATGATCCGACGTCGTCCGTGCATAACCATGCTCTCCCATAAACGACTCGAACTTCCTGTACCACTGCCTCGGAGCCTGCTTCAGACCATACAAGCTCTTCCTCAACCGCAGACCAAATGTGACTTGCCCTTCTCACAGAATCCCTCCGGCTGCTCCATGTACAACTCCTCCTCAAGATCACCGTGGAGGAACGCCGTCTTCACGTCCATCTGCTCGACCTCCAAGTCGAGACTGGCTGCTAATGCTAGCACCACCCGAATAGACGAATGCTTGACGACAGGCGAAAAGATTTCATCATAATCCACGCCTTTCCGCTGACCGTAGCCCTTGACTACCAGCCTCGCTTTGTATCGAGGGCGAGTAGCATCATCCGTCTGCTTCACTCTGAACACCCATCGATTCTTCAAAGCCTTCTTGCCCTTTGGCAACCGCACCAGATCATAAGTGGAATTGGTGTGCAAGGAACTCATCTCCTCCTGCATAGCCACCATCCACTCCTGCCTGTGTTCGTCTTCCATAGCCTCTGCGAAACTTTCGGGCTCCCCTGTAAGCCCCTGTTTTTCAAATTTTAGTTTTATTAGTGCTAATTAATTTTTAATGCTAATTTTGGCCTTAAAATATTTTATTAGGATTTTTAGGAATTTTCTATAATTTTTAAAATGAGTTTTATATATAAAAATATCACTTTGCAAATTAATTAAAATTTATTAAATAGGTTTTGCAATTTTCTGAAATGATTTTATATCAGTTTGTAATAAATTATTTGTTCTTAATTGAGGAATGCAAATAATATTTTGCATTTTAATACTGAAAAACCCCTTTTGTAATTTCCTAATTCCCGAGGGCCTAATTGTAATCTACCCAAACCCCCCCCCCCCCCCCGACCAACTCTCTCTCTCCTCCAGCTCCCTCACCCACCCCCGTTGACCCAGCGGGCTGACCCGACCGACTCACCGCCCTGCCCCCGCCGAATCCGGCTGCCCGACCGCCTCGAAAACCACCTATAAATATCCCCCTCTCTCCCCCGACCTAAACCCTAACTCTAAATTTCCCCCACGACTGCCAGCGTCGCCCCATCACCCCCTCTCACCCCACCGGAACCCTAGTTCCGGCTAGACCCGAGCGCCGCCCCTACGACGCACGCCACCACCTACCACCACCGTCACAAGGTTCGCCGCAGTGAGACGAACACGTCGCCACCGGAGCGCCCTGACCCCGACGTCTCCTCCGCCCGTCAGCACCATCGAACCCCCCTACGACGGCCGGACACGTAAGTTGCAAGTGTCACGACGTGTCGTGCGTGTCTCGTGTTGGGTCGAAAGTGTTCGCCGTGTCCTGGCGAACACGAACGCAGACGAGGACACACGAAACTCGTGTCGTACGTGTCGTGCTAAGCGAAGACACGTTGATACATGTGTCCTTAACTGTCAGGACACAGGATGGTTTTTATATTTTTTTTATATGTTAATTAATTCGAAACTAAATATAACTAACCTAAAACCTATTCCTAACACAGCGGGCCGCTGGCCCACTGGCCAGCGCGCAGTGATCAAAACACCCCCCCCCCCCTTCCTGAGGACAGGGTTCGAGCCCCCCCTTCCTTTCTGTTTTCTTTTTCAGTTTCTTTTCTTTTCTTTTTCTTTTTATATATATTTATATATATATGTATATACATTTATTTGTGTATATATATATGTATTACTATATATACTATAATTATATATATATACTTGCTGTTTTTTTTATATATATATTTATATATATACTTCCTCTTTTATACCTTATTATATTATGTATGTATGTATATATATATATATATGTATTATGTATACATATATTTATGTATATATATATATATTTCCTTGTGTATATATATATATTATTATATATATACTATTATATGTATATGTATACATTATTTGTATATATATATATATATATATTATATAGTTTAAGTATTTTCTTATATGTATGTATATATATATATATATATATATATATATATATTTGTATATATATATATAATATATAGTTGAGCATTTTCCTATATGTATAAATATCCCTATATTTTATATATATATATATTATTTTTGCATTTCACTTAGCTTAGTACAAATTATCTTTATAAGATATCATTCATACTTTTATAGTTACTATGTAAAACTTTACCATATTAAAATAATAATGTTTAATTTGATTATTACCAAATTGTATTTTTATTGTATTTAAATTACTGCAACCATTTGGTGTCCAAGCCTAGCATGGGTATTTGGGCTCAAATGTGTTTTCACACATTCAAGACCTGTTCAAGTCATATTGGACTTGATTCATGGCCTTGGGTCCTGTATTTGAACTTTGATTCAAATTATATACATGGACAAAATACGCAGATAATTAATTATTGTATGCATTACTGTTTTTGATTTTCTAAAAATACTTAAAGTACTGCTAAAATTATGGAAAAATAGTTTTTAGATACTATGTTAAGTTGGCTAATTTAGTATAATTTTTGTAGTATTTAATTTACTATTTTGCCACTAGTTTGGCATATGAAACCAAAACTCATTTTCTGTATACTTAGGAAAATTGATTTTTATAAAATACTTGTACTGGTTAATAAATTCCAGAAAAATTATAATAAATTTCTATGATTAACAAGGATCACTTTAGTACTTTACTTTAAGAAAAACTAGGCTTTTTGCCTATCTCTAAAATTGTTAGAACACAATGATCTTTTGATTTATTTACTGATTAATTACGACTTGTAGCTTTTTGTGTTATTTGGAGTTTTAGTCGTGTTGAACCCCATCCCTCACTAGTGTAAAGACCCTAGAAAGTTAGTTAATATAGTGTGTCACCCCACATTGGTCTCCTATGCCAAGTCATCATTTTGGCTAGGTGCCCAGTCACAAGTCGTGTCGCACCAATTAGTGTTCTAGTATTTTAGCTTAGTATAAAAGCTAAGTTATTGTATTTACTTCTACAGTGACGAGTTACTGGACATCCATAGCACTGTTATCGCAGCTTGTTTTGTTTTGCTTTGCTAGAGGCAAGTACTTTCTACGAACTTTACATATTGTCACATAAATGAACTGCAAACCCCACCATGTTATATGCTGATCCTTGGGGTAGCAAGTTAGATCTCTACATGTTGTACTTCCAGTTACTACCATGCTTAGAACAGTCTTGATGTATCTCTCGCATGATTAGAAAATGGGTTATGGAGAAACTGATAGTAGTGTACGTGATCACGACCCCCCTATAGTAGCGAGCTTGGTCGCATTTTATATGCATACCTTGCCGCAAGTAAATATCCCGCATTTTCTGTACGGATGTACACCTATGCTTGTCTACTTGTACGTATGTACATTTCATTATGTGCCACAGCGCATTGTACATCTATTGACCGATCACGTACCTGCTACAGTTTTAAACATTACATATACATCTGTCTCTATGACATATGTGTCCTTGCCATGATAGACTATGTGATGCCATGCTTTCCAGTTATTCCTCTCATGTTCATTTCCATGTTTCATATGCTAGTTTGCTAGATTTAGTACTTGCTCCCATCCTGACAGGATAACGTTGTAGGTGTCCTGACTGAGGAGGAGTTACTCTGCGACTCATATTATGGGATTACTGCCGAGGACCCGGCTCTGCTTTACGAGGATGTTCCTGCGGGGAACCTCGCCTAGTTGTCTTTTGTTTACTTAGACTTTTGAGAGTAGACATGTATTAGACTATATCATTTTGTAACTGGACATGTATCCAGTTTTACATTTCAGTTTACTTGTACTTGGACATTTTACTATATACGACGACTTTTGTGTTTGGAGCATTTATGATTCTTCTTCACTTATAGAACTGTTAGCACATTTTAGTCTTATCCTGTTGTCTTTAGGACAGCTTACTACGTTTTATCTCAACGTAGGCTGGGCATGCCTCGGCCTGGCCCAACAATTTGGGTAGCGGGTCGTGACATCCCCCCCGTCAGTCAATAGCACATACTCATCCGGTGAGTATCTCGTAGATGGTCGACGATCCCTGTCGCTCCTTCTCAGTGGAGCCACTGGTGCTGGCTGTATACTGACAGCCTCCTCCCCTTCAGGAACTACCTCTCCGGCATGCTCATCCTCCTGAGGGACACCCTGACCACCATCAGCAGGCTGATGATCAAGGTTGGGAGCAACTCCATGTACCGGTTCCCCCATAACTGGATCCTCTGCGATGTCCTCTGGAAACTGCTCGAAGCGAAATGACTCTAACTCAGGCAATTCCTCAGCCTCAGAAGGCGTCTCGGAATCCTGAGTGTTGGTCATGGTCTGATCCTCGACGAATACCACGTCCCTGCTTCTGTAGAGCTTTCTTTCCATCGGGTCGTACAGTCTATAGCCAAACTCATCCCGACCATAGCCGACAAAGACGCATCGCCTCGTCTTCGGCTCAAGTTTGGTCCTCTCGTCCTTCGGTACATGCACGAAGGCCTTACAACCAAACACCCGCAGGTGATTGTATGACGGCTCTTTGCCGTACCATACTTTGTCAGGCACATCACCCTGCAAAGGAGCACTAGGAGACAAATTAATAATATAAGCAGCTGTGAGAAGAGCCTCACCCCAATAACTGCCCGACAAGTTTGCTTCTGACAGCCCGCACCCTCTCCATCAGTGTCCTGTTCATGCGCTCCGCTACACCATTGAGCTGAGGTGTCTTTGGCGGAGTCTTCTGGTGTCGTATCCCTTGCTCTCTGCAATACGCATCAAAGGGACCGATGTATTCGCCGCCATTGTCGGACCGAACACATAACAACTTCTTGCCCGTCTCCCTTTCAACAGAGGCCTGAAACTCCTTGAAAGTAGGCAGCACCTGATCCTTGGTCTTTAAGGCATAGACCCAAACCTTCCTGGAACAGTCATCAATAAAGGTTACAAAGTAAGAAGCACCACCAAGAGATTTTACCTTCATAGGACCGCAGACATCCGAGTGAATCAACTCGAGCAACGCCGGCTTCCTCGAACTTGGGTGACTTTGGAAAGACACCCTATTTTGCTTTCCAGCTAAACAGTGCGTGCATTTCTCAAACTTTGTAGACTTGAGCCCCGGAATCACTTTCATGTTCACCAAGTAGCTCATCCCCTTCTCGCTGATATGGCCGAGCCGCCTGTGCCACAGCTCGGTAGACGCATCACTGACTGCGTTCACCTCCTGTGCCCCCTCTGCGCTCCCCTCCATATAATAGAGACCGGACATCTTGCTTCCTCTGGCAATCACCATCGAACCTCTGGAAAGCTTCCACTGTCTGTTCCCGAAGAGACTGAAGAATCCCTCGTCATCCAACCTTCCAACCGACACCAGGTTGAAACGGATATCAGGGACATGACGAACATCCTTGAGAACAAGAACCGCACCCGTCTTCGTTCTCAAATGCACATCTCCAACGGCAACCGCCTTCGACACATCTCCGTTGCCCATCTTCAACACGTCACAGTCGCCTGTCGTGTAAGTGGCAAACAGTGCCCTGTTGTGAGATACATGTGCTGAAGCCCCTGAGTCCACCAGCCAAGAATTGTCATCGCAGGCGAGGTTAGTAATGACCTCATCACCTACGACGATCACATCGCCTCCATGCACCGAGGCCGCCGCTGTAGTGTTCTCTTCTTGCTTCCCCTTGTCGTCCTTCTTCTCTCTCTTCCAAGCGAAACAATTCCGCTTGATATGGCCCTTCTTACCGCAATGGTAACACTCTGAGTCCTCGTAACGACCCTTGGACTTCCTCCTGCTCTTGTCTCTGCCACCACCTGGACCCCTGCTTTTGCCCCTTCCGCGGCTCTCTGAAACCAATGCCTCTGAGTGGTGGGATGTGGATGAAGTGCCCTGAGAACGTCTCCGCATCTCTTCATTCAGCACCCCGCTCTTGGCAAACTCCAGACTGACCACGCCCTCTGGAGCAGAAACGATCATAGATACTCGTACGGTCTCCCACGAGTCTGGCAATGTACACAGCAGCCATAGTCCCTGAACCTCGTCGTCGAACTTGACTCCCATAGAAGATAGCTGGTCAACCACTCCCTGGAACTCACTCAAGTGATCCGAAATAGACGCCCCATCCTTGTACCGCAGACCCATCATCGTTCGGATCAGGAACAACTTGTTTACCCCGGTCTTCTTCGCATACAAGGATTCCAGCTTATCCCACAACGTCTTCGCGTGCTCAATATTGGCAACGTGATTGTACACGCTCTCATCAACAAACTGTCTTATGTACCCACACACCTGTATGTGCTCGAATGTCCAGTCCTCCTCGGATTTATCACTGGGCTTCTCGGATGCAAACACGGGTAGATGCAGCTTCTTGACAAATAGCAAATCTTTCATCTTGCTCCGCCAATAATGATAGTTTGTACCGTTAAGATTCACCATGCGCACCGGCTTCGCGTCCATCTCTCCTCTCTGGTTTCTCTGTCAACTACTGACACCCTTCTGAATTCCAGAACCTGGCTCTGATATCACTCTGTTGGGAAAGAAGCGCGGAAACCTTTCCCCAAACCGGAGAGTACCTGCGAGAGGACCGAGCAATACAACGCACGAACCCAAAAACAAGCACACAAAAACAATCCACGCAGACACAGAGAATTTTTGACGTAGAAACCCTTGCGGGAAATACCACGGGACGATCGGAGTCCAACCCTGAGAAGCCTCCACTAATGGAATAGAAGAATTACACCCTCTACAAACTCCTCCCGATCCAAATCGGATCCCCACAACACTCAGAGATAAGAACAATGATTACAAGGCTACGAAGAACGAGAACGACGAGTAGAGATTACCCGAAACACGATCTCCTTCGAAAACGACCTTCAATCCTCCGTCTCCTTCTCCGAAGTTGCAATGGCACTCTTGCCTCCTTCTCTCTCAAAGTTGTGTTATGTTGCGCTAATGTTGCGTTATGAATTAGGGTTGGAAAATCCCAATATAACTCCCTAATCCCGCAGCAAACCTGGACCGTTGGATTAGATCCAGTGGTGAAAACTCACCCGAAAATCCGCTTCAGCCCCCGACGACACAGAGTTCGGCCAGAACTCTGTGTGGGGCAACCAGCACCTACTCGCCAAACCCTGGAACAGCCAGACCGAGTTCGGCCCGAGCTCGCCATGGGACCGAGTTCGGCCCGAACTCGGATCCCCTGCTTCCAGCAGCTCCAGCAGCAACAGCAGCAACTCCGTCGCCTACTTCCCGAGCTTCTTCGACACACGAACGGCGCTCGTCGCACTCCGGGGTCTTCTCCACAGGTTGGGAACCCCACCCACTCCAACACATGCAACTTTTGTTGTGTTGTAACTCTGGGATTGAGTATGTTTTGTAATCCTGGGATCTAATATGTTTTGTAACTCTTGTTCCGTTAACTCCCTCATTAATTAATGAAGGGAGAGGTTTTAGCCTCTCACCAATTCTGTCATTTTTTTTTTTTTTGTAATTTCACAAGACCTTGTAGTAACAATAACCATTTGGAAGAATAGATGACCATTGGTACACCAAGACACCCAGTTACTATCTATTGCTATTGTAGAGGAGTGAGAAATAAACACAAAAAACATGATCCTATATTTTGCAATGTCAGATCACCTTTTATATAGTAGTAGCCCCTAATGTTTTATACAAACAGATGTGAACTATGGATGTTCACTCTAAATAGAAATTTGCACGGAGATGCTATATGTTCTGTTGTGGAGGAATTAAAGATCCTATTTGCAAGGTTGTTGTATTCCTGACACTAACATTTGAAGCTTTTTTGGCTTGCTTTCTGTGATAGATTGTTAACTAGGGGAGTTCACTTTTAATGGAAATTTGTACGGATATGCTATAGTTTACTTTTGTCGACTATCTTGCTCATCGTCTTTTTCTTTCTTGTGTTTGTTCTGTAGATAAACCTTCTCCAGACACGGAGGAACATTGTTCTTCCTTCCAAGTTCAGAGTGACAAGAGATTTTGATGTTTACTACCATCTGCTGGAGCAGTTGGAGTGAAAAGATCTCTGTTGTGTCCAAGAATAAGGGGTGTTCAAGCAAAAATTTAATCAATTTCTTCCTCATCTGCAGATTCAAGATCACTGATGGATCACAGTAGTCTGGACTTGTTTTTGTGAAGATTTACTCTCTAGATTACTCTTAGAAGAACCTGATTTTGTATTGATTGATTTGAAATGGTGGATGAATTTTATGTGCCTATGTTTATTTATGTGGACACAAGGATCTTTCAATTCTCACATTCTTCATTGTAAAACTCATAATTGCACAGTACTGCATAAGTTGATACATTACTTGGCATTGTTCCTATATTAGCTTCCTCAAACTGATATAACTCACTGATTATGTAAATCATAGAACCCTGCTTTGATCATAGTATATTGCAGTTCAAACAGTTATTTGCATTTGTACCATAATGGAAAACAATTATATGCGTCGTACAATTTGGTATCATAACTAGGGACGGTAATTTCTTTCGAACCCGACGGGACCTGGTTTTTTCCGACGAGGACGGGTTTGGGGATTTAAAAATAGGGACGGGGACAGGAACAGGGACAAGAATGGGGATGAGGATTAAAAAAAATTTCAGGTCTGGTTCGGAGCTAGGTATGGGTATAGTACTCCTTGTTCCGGTAAATTTTCAATTTCAAGTATGGATATACTAGTTTTTTTGAAAATAATGTTTTATTGACATGTGTTGTATTTTTTAAGAATGAAAACAGTTTTTTAAAGCTTATATTGTACATGAAAAATTGTTCAACAGGACGGCAGTTAACTCGGCTCCGAAAGTGTTAACGAGACAGACTTGAGTAAAAAACTAAACGCGATGGGAAACGGGAACGGAAACGAGATTTCAACACTACTCAGGGACTCCCGGTCCCTACCCGCCTTGTTGTAATCATATCAATGTCATATATCTCAAGATACATATAGACACCGTGAGATTTGATGTCACAAACATACCATAATTAACACATTTATATAGACACCGTGTGATTTGATGTCACAAACATACCATAATTAACACATTTATCATATTCTCCTAAACACAGTAAAGCATTACCATAATTATCAGACAATTTTATTTGTAAATATTCTATTATTGTTTTATGTTCGAATTAATTCAAAAACGAGAGTTTGAAGCAGAAAGTACCAAACAAACAAAATCCTATCCAACTAGAAACAAACTCTCCACGAGAGATCTCAGGGAGTAAGTTCCAACTGACCAGTGACCACCAAGAAGTTTTAAGACTCGGTCATTCTCTACTCCTATATATATATCTATATGCTCAGTTCTCTCACAGCACTCTCATTTACTCGTGTTCTCTACTTGAAGAAGCTATGGCTAAACTATTCCTCTTTGCCACCGTTCTCTTGCTGGCAGCACCCTGGGCTGCGTCTACGGAAGCCCGTCCTTCTAACTCTTCGTCTCCGTCCCCGGCTCCGTCCCCGGACTGCGACAGCGTGCTCGTTGAGATGGCGAGCTGTCTGGACTACGTCCAGGAGGGAAGCAAGAAGAAGGAGCCGGGCTCCGGTTGCTGCCACGGCCTGGAAGAAGTGGTGCAGCTGAGCCCGACCTGCCTCTGCGAGGGGCTAAACAAGGCGTCCGACCTCGGTTTCGCTGTTAACATGACGCGTGCAGCCGAGCTTCCTCCGGCGTGCAACGTCAAGGTTCCTGGCTTCGGTAACTGCGGAGGTACGGATTGGTATCAGAAGTGGTTTATGTTCTTGTGATGAAAGCAAAAAAAAAAAAAATCTATTTAGAGGTAGTAATGTATATTATAGCCTATGTTGCAAGACATGGATACGACACGACATGTTAAAGATAAATGGTACATCCTAGTATATTTTGGAGTGTTCGTGATGTGTCTGATATGTGTCGGATACATTTTTAAGTGTCGGTGCTTCCTAGATTATAGTTCACTATTTTTATTCTTTTTGTCATAATATTGATATCATTATCTGACCATTTCATGTTCTTTTTGTATTGCAGTTAGTCCTACACCTTCACCTGCTCCAACTCCAATTCTAAGTCCATCTCCATCTCCATCTCCGTCACCGTCTCCTGGTGAGTAATTCTACAGTTAGCTTTTACGGAAATCCTATTTTGCCCGCAGGGAGGGTTTGACCGTGCGTGACCATGGACCGACTTATCATCCCCCCATTGCCCCCCTGCACCCATCGGGCCCACGTCCGCGAATTCCGTGCCCCCTCCAATGGAGAAGGGACATATGGCACGCAAACCATAACCGTGGTCCAAATCCGCGGGGCAACGTAGCACTGCTCTAGCTTTTGTATAGTCCAGTATATTTTCTGGTCTAAAAATTTGCAATGTAGACAAATTACGGAAAATATAGTAATAATTAAAATTTGAAATTATAAATTTTGACTATTTTGATTTACTTTTTCTCGGAAAATGCAGCTGCACCACAGCCGTCGACACCCTCTCCTGCACCTGCACCAGTGTCCCCGCCAGTGTCGCCTCCACCCCAATCTGAGCCTGCACCACCAGTTTCTCCGCCTGTATCGCCTCCATCCCAATCCGAGCCTGCCCCTCCGGTGTCGCCTCCGCAGCCCTCGCCGCCATCTCCTGCTGTGCCCCAGACTCCCCTGGTGGCCTCGCCGTCTGAAGCTCAGGCTCCATCTGCAACTTCAGCGTCGTCGGAGCTGACATCCTATCTTGGGTTCTTGGCTGGTGCCGTTGTTGCTAGTTTGGCATACTTGGTTGTCTAGATTGGCTAGTATGAGCATGTTGAATGCTTGCTAAGCTTAGGGTTAGTGTAGATAGAATAAGTTTGTAGGAGATTTATTGGGTTTTTTTTTTCTCTGATCTATCATTGTTATGATTCTCTCTATCATTGTTATGATAGATGGTTACAAGTTTTTTTTTAATATGAATCTCTTTGTGAGGTAATTCCTAGACATCCTTTCTGATTGTTACTGTGATGGCTTTGAGTGATCTTTAGAATATATATGAGAACTTTACGGAATAGATAATTGAACTGAAAGGAGAACGAGAAACTCAGCTACCCTAATCCTGTTGGAGAATGCAAGATTTCCCATCCATGCCTAATTACAAACCCTAGAGCATTCTTATCGGGGTTCCCATCATTGTTCTAGACTCTTGATAAATATGGGTCAACGGCATCTGCTACCTTTATTTCTAGACCGTGTTTCTTGAAATCGTTGGTTCGTTAACGTCCGATTTTTGGGATTTAAGAGTAACAAGGTTAATTAATAACACCAAATTCGAGGTGAAGAAGATCAACGGTAAATGAAAGTTATCTTTGTGTCAGAGAAGTGGCAAGGCTATTCTCGTGAAGGAGGGAGTGTTTAAGGTCGTTGTCGGAGAGGACAAAAAGCATGTCGATGTGACAGATAATGCATGACATGACATAGATGAGAGAGCGCACAGAGAACGATAGAGCTTTCTCTTGCGGATGAGGTGATATAAAATGTTATGTTAGAGACTTCTACGATAGGTTTATGGTTGATGCTAGGGGGCTTGGATATATGATAAAGTCGTTGTATTACAAGTTTTACCTCAAGGAGCACCGTTTATGCATGAAGGATTATGGAACTCAAATTCTAATCAATCTGGTGAGCTCTAAGAAGATTGTTAGTGATCTTTTGTCTCTCAAAGTAAAGTTAGAGGAGGACAAGACACTTGTACTCCTATCTTCACTTCCGAGATCTTATGGCCATTTGGTGACAACGATCCTTTACGGAAAGGAGACTCGAGAAATGGAAGAGGTGACAAAAACTCTTATTAATAATGATATTATGAAGATGACAAATTCAATTGAGGAGTCGTTGGGTCGATTGCTAAGGAAAGATGAAGGTCGAAGAATAAGATTTAGGCAAGAGTAGCTAAGGAAAGTCCAAATCATCCGTGTAGGAGAGTGATGCATGCTTATTTTTGCAAACATCCAAACCACATGAATAAAAATGTTCAAAGTATAAGCAGTGGTTGAATGGCTTTGGGTGATCTTTAGAATATATATGAGAACTTTATGGAATAGAAACTCAGCTACGCTAATCCTGTTGGAGAATGCAAGATTTCCCATCCATGCCTAATTACAAACACTAGAGCATTCTTACCAGAGTTCCCATCATTGTTCTAGACTCTTGCTAAATCTGGGTCAGCAGTATCCGCTACCTATATTTCTAGATCGTGTTTCTTGAAATCGTTGGTTCATTAACGTCCGATTTCTCTATTGCAGAATTTTGGGATTGAAGAGTAACAAGGTTAATTAATAACACCAAATTCGAGGTGAAGAAGATCAATGGCAAATAAAAGTTCTCTTTGTGTCAGAGAAGTGTCAAGCTATTCTGGTGAAGGAGGGAGTGTTTAAGGCTGTTGTCGGAGAGGACAAAAAGCCTATCGATGTGACAGATAATGCATGGCATGACATGGATTAGAGGGACAGAGCACGATAGAGCTTTCTCTCGCGGATGAGGTGATATAAAATGTTATGTTAGTGACTTCTAAGGTAGGTTTATGGTTGAAGCTAGGGGGCTTGTATATATGATAAAGTTGTTGTATTACAAGTTTTACCTCAAGGAGTACTGTTTATGCATGAACATGAAGGATTAAGGAACCCAAATTCTAATCAATCTGGCGAGCTCTAAGAAGATTGTTAGTGATCTTTTGTCTCTCGAAGTAAAGTTAGAGGAGGACAAGACACTTGTGTTGTATGAATTTGTAAAAAACCAACTTTCAATGTCTTTTATTGTACTAATGGCTGATGTTAATTCTAATTAACTATTAGCCATTATTATCCATTTTATCGGCTGTTTAATCCTAATAAATTATATTAGTTCTATGGGTCAAGGGTTGTCTATATGCATAGTTGTCTTGTTGAAGGGACATCTTTGAGAGTAGCAACCATATGATTCTCCTCATTCTCTTCCTCCATAAATCACTACCATATGATTTATACTTTTCTATTTCAATCTCTCATACTCTGTGCAAGAGCTAAGTTCGGATCGTTCTCTCGAAACCGTGTGCGACGACGGAAAGCCAATAGCAAGAGGGTTTTACCTCTAGGAGGATTCGAGAGGATGTCTGTACAATAGACCTCGAATAATCTTTAGAGCAGTGCTTCGTGCACGACTTTCCCGTAGACCGATATTTCTATCATTTTTTATTATTTTGTTATTCTATTTTTCACTATGATAAAGAAATAATATCCAACAATCTAAGAAATTACTTATCATTCTTCAAATTAAAAAAATGTTTACGGTGTATTACAATCCTCTAAGAGCAATAAGTTTTATGTGAAAATTTACTCCTAAGTATCAGTCTGCTTAATTCACCGCCCTCTACATCTGTACACACTCGCTAATTTTTCTTGTTCCTAGTTCTGTATATATGTTTACTTTATATTGTAGTGCCCCGCTCCGCGAAGGCACTAGATAAACAGAGAGATCGAATTGCTGGCTCTGTAACAGAAGACGATTAATTTGGGTGAGTGAACGAAGACTCATTTTTTGATTCGCTTACGCCTAATAAAAATTTAAGTTTTTTTTGAATGAATGCTATTGCTAATAACAAGATGGTAATCCTTGAGTATGCTTATAAGAGAATTCACATTTTGCTATGCTAAGAATAAGAAAGAAATAATCTACATGCTAAGAAGAAGAATTATTGTCTGCTAATAAGAAATGATATAATGCCTGCCATGCTAAAGATAGAATGTTGCCTCAATCAATGAACTGTTGACATGCTTAATAAAATAAAAAAAGAGTATCTTACATGTCCCTAATTGTATGCTATCAAAGAGTAGACTTCTATGTTTATGATTATAGAAATGTTACCATGCTTAATGAAAGAATGTCTTACTCCTGAGTGTATGCTGAAACGAATGAATGAATGACGACAATTGTACCGATTGAATGAATGAACGAAAAAGAGAAAATCAGAGCTACGACTCTGTTGTTTGAATGAATAAAATAAAAAGAGGAGCCATTGGCTCTGTTATACGAGAAGAAGAGAAAAGATGAAACGACTGCTGATTGATAATCTGTGCATTGAACGGTTTTATCTGATAGAGTTGCATTCATGCATTAGTCTCGGACAACTTGTGTACAAGGTAATAGTCTTTCGGCAGTTTTTAGGGCACTGGTGATCGATGGCCCAGGAAAGATTGTAATAGCACCCCTGAGGTAAATGCTAGACCTCGCGATTAGGGGAGATGTTGTGTCTATTAGCAACGAGCTGAACCATGAATCTCAACGGCTAATCATGGGAATGAACCCATGGACCATCATGTAGATAGGATGTCGATTAATGAAAAGATGAACCCTGAGCTGTAGCTGCTAGCTTGTGTGTTATCAGTGCAGAGCTGAACCTTGAGTCACAGCTGCTGGTCTACGCATAGGTTAGTGCAGAGCTGAGCCTTGAGTCACAGTTGCTAATCGATGGCATGCATATAGAAAGATTGTTGCGAGCTTAGCACTGCAGAGTTAAACAGGGAACGCTGTCAGTTATGTATAGTATGCCATTCTATTCCTTGTCTGGTGCAGGGATGGACCGTCGGCTATGGTAAGAATCACTGAACACTACCAGAATAAGTCATACTAGTGACGCCAAAACACGTCGCTAATATGGGAAAAAGCGTCGCTAATCGTATTTATCGACATTTTTAGCAACATTTTCTTGTGGTCGCGGAAAGCCTTGTCGCTGACAGGCAAAACAGGGTAATCGTCGCCATTATCGACGCTTACCGACGCTAAATAAATGTCAGTAATGACCGACGTTCACCGACACCACGTCGAAAAAATAGCGGCGTCTTGGATATCGGTCAACGTCGGTGAATTTAGCGACGTATGCTACTTGTTACCGACGTTTACCGACTCTGTAGAAGAGGGAAACTGGGTCGGTAAACGTCGGTAAATGTCCCTATACCTAGTGATTTAGCAACGTTTACCGACGTTTAGCGACGTAGCTAAACGTCGGTAAACGTCGGTAAACGTCGCTAAAATGCAAAAAAATAAAAAAATTAATTACAGAATGTCCACAGAATCATATTTTCTTTCTGCAGTTTAATAAATAACAATAAATACACATAATCACATTTTTTCCTGGGTTCGCCGACCCCTTCGGTGGAACACTCAACACCGGTACATCACAATATACAAATGTATCAACACAAACAGGAGTAAAAGTCTACAAGAGTAAAATATCCAAAGTCAGTAAACGAATATCCAAAGTATACAACCAATATCCATATGAATCCACAACCAATAATGAAAATCTACACAAACAAATAATCCACAACCAATACTAAAACAATATAAACAAACACTAAAAAAATACTACAATCTTGTAAAACAGTCCTAACTCGAATTACTGCAGATCTGGAGGAGGGGCACCGTCGCGCCTCAAGGATAGGAACATCTCGTACTCCTTCCGTAAAATCGTCACCGATGAAGAAGGTAGTGACGTCGGTAGAGTCGGAGGTAGTGACGCCGGCGGAGTCGACGACGATGAAGGTGCACCCGGAGGTCAATAACGCTCCAACGCTCCTAGTCGCTCGTGGTAGGAATGCATGGTTGATAACAGCCTCATACTGCTATCAACCATCGAATCCTGCATCAACGTGAGCCTCTCGCCCATGGACAACTGTGATGCCTGCAGATCCGTCACGCTGCGCTCTGTCGACGCTCTAAGATCAGTGACACCCCGTTGTGTCCTCTCAGTCACATCCCTGAGCTCTATAATGCTACGATCGAGCGTATCTAATCGTGCTATGAGCGCAGCATCGTGTCACGCCCCGACTCGGAATCACCCGAATTATCGTCTTCGTTGGGGCGTGATGCCGCACGAGCCTGGAGTTGCGCTCGTGCAAGGCAAGATGATAAGTTCTCAAATGATTATCTTTGAATTGAACGTTAACAACAAAAGAAAAACAGAGTATATAAAAACGATTCTCTTTATTAATATTCGAAAATCAGATTACAAAGACTTTCGATAGCCCAACGGAATTTGTCAGATTGGCTACAACACTCAGGTTCTCTCTTGTCCACAAAGGATTTTGCCGTTCCATACATCATGCCTTCTATATCTCAGCCGCATCAATCCTGTCGCGAGTCCGAGCTTCAATGCGATCGTACGCTTCAATACGCTTCGGCATTCCAAGCCTCAACGCGTTCAAGCAACGCTTCGCCGTGAGCCATCCATTCCCTGCACCCTGTATGAAGCTGGTGGGGATCAGTACGTTCGTCCTCGTATGTACTGAAGCAAAGATCTTATTTCCAAACCGACATTTTAATATTTATGTTGAATCATGCAACTTAGCTTATGATCTTGCTATGTTCTCCTTAGGGTCAATTTCATGGCATATTCGAAAGCGTAAAGCATGTTATCATAGCAAGCATGTTATCGAATTGAATAGGCAAGCAAGCAATCTTGTGTTTGATTCGTGGCGCGACTTCTTACTAAGTCGACGCACTCGTCCTTGCACCGACGTAAGGTGAATACGCCTATCCGTTTTCCCTGTCATGTTATAAGTGCTCTCTATTCGGATCAATCCATGCAGGATATACGTATACCTTGTACTTCCAAACCCATCGCCCTTAACTATATGAAGGTCACTAGCTTGTCGGGCTAGAATAGACTTATCGAATCGAAACATAAGACGATGTTAACTCTGTGCGGTTGCTAACCAACATCAGAGGCTACCGAAATAATCGCAGCAAGTGGCTTATCACATTCACCAGACGGTCGCTACCCATCTAAATGAAGTGCACCAACAATACCGTAAACGAATCCCTCCTAGACCGAACGGTCCCAACGCCCTGGCGCGCCGCGTTCGAGGCAATACCCATGCACGGGCTTTTATATCTTAAGTCCATTTGACCATGCAATGAATCTTATCTTTCATGCAACCAAGCAAGTTCGCTTATCTCTATTTCAATTGGCACAACGCCCGAATGTTCTCAATGAACGCCCGAAGGCCGCGAACATTTCGAAGGGCACCATGCCGCATTATCATCTCGCATTTCTTCTGTTAACTTTCTATTGTTCTTACGTTTCATACTTTGTTTCAATGTTCAATGGCATTATGCCTCAACTCAATGTTCATCAACCGAACGACCCGAAGGTTCCGAACACCTTTCGAGGCATTATGTCATATCCGACAGTTCCGCCACATTCATGCCACAACTGCATTCTCTCACAACGAAGCCATCTTTTATTATCCCATGCACGTAGGCATGTTTCGACCGTATTCCGATGTTCTATGACTTAGCATTCAATGTCCGTGGCTTGTGCGCTAGGGCGCTCGCCTATTGTCTTTCAATGTTCTAGCCGTTCTAACTCGTGCGCGAAGGCACGGTATGGTTCGTGCACTAAGGCACTCGCCGAGTAAAGTTATTCCATGTTCTTGTGGCTTGCGTACCGAGGCGCTCGCCTTTGCGATATCCAATGTTCCATAGCGACTCGTACGTTTGCCGTACGATTCATTTCAATTGTTCTATCTAGTGTTCGACACGCACTACGTTTATCTCTCTATCGAGCCACGCCCGTGGCGTTGATAGGCTAACTCAGCATACAATGATATATTTGACTTATCGAATGAAGGAGTAAAAAGAAGTCAATCCTCCCACCTTGAGTTGATACGCCTTTGTCGTTTTGTCGAGCCAACGCGGCTCGATTTTATAACTTCGTTGTACGGCCACTCTTTTGACTTAGCCATTCGAGCACTTCGTGCTTATTGAGTTTGTACGTCCGATTTGGCTTACCGTGCCAACGCTTCGTCCGTCGCAAGGCGACGATTTGCTTTCGCAAACCCCTTACTGAATAAGACAAAAGATCGACCTCTAACATTTCAGCGTAAACGTATATCCTGTACATGAAACCAACTAAAATCAATACTTGCATCGATTTGGACTTGCGCCTTGGTCGATTCGATTTCTTAGAATCTTCGAGCCGTCTAAACGCACTTATCCTTCGAGGCAACGCGGCGCTTCGTATCGATTCACTCGATGCATTTTTTGGGACAAGGCAACTCTTCGCATCGACTTAGTTCGATACGTTGCTCGGGACAACTTAACACTTTGTATCGATTCGCATCGATACGTAATCGGGTCAACGCAACTCTTCGAGTCAACGACTCAGCATAATGTACCGTGCGGAGTGGGGCATTACAGAATATACCACTCAAAACAAGGTTCGTCCCGAACCGAAACCAATACTAAATTTCCAAGGGTTTCATTAGATCGTTCTACGATCTCGTCTCACTATCGTTTGGATCGTACAACTTAGTTTGGAATCATACACATATTTTAGGCGTCCCACCAATATATGCATTTCAGCCAAGCTTAGTTGTAAGATATCGGAATAACGCAAACATGTAATTCTTATTCTTAAGAGCTTGCCATCTCGTATTCTCGATCGGACTTGGCTCTATTACTTGTTCTCGCAATTCTAGCAGACATGCATATTGATACATACGCGATTCGCCAACAAAAGTTAAGGCACACGATGCGATTCAAAAATCGCATTTCTTACTTTGTACGTTTCATCGGGACTATCAATTTTATGCGTCGCGTTAAGCCATCGCGCATCCGATCGTAACGAGTCTCAGCAACGCCTTGCGTTCGGCGTCACTATCCAACGATTTTTGATGTTTTACTTCGTATCTTATCTCGACATGATTTTCTTTTGTTGACTTGCAAAAGCATCAACATTCAGGACTACGTCCGCTAGGTGACTTACCTAGACACTGTGCTCAGCTTCTCCCGACGCAAGTTTAAATTGACATTGCACAAAGGCCACAATCTATCTGATACAACAGTTTACATCAAGGCGACGGTGCTCAAGACAATGATCGCCTTGACTCGAGGTCTTTACGACACGCCTTACGTTCAATTCCTAACGAGTAGGAATTTACTAGCCAAATTCCTAACTTATCCGTCTCGCAACATCGAACATAATTTCGATTCACGCAAGCTCAATTGCAAGGCGATTCAAATCTAACAACATAACTCGTAAGTCATTCTCTTATCGTTCTCTCTCGTGCATCGTACGAATCTCGCAATCGCCTATCCGAATCACCAAGTTCGTTGGTGAATTTCTAGTTTGATCGTCGACCAACATAACCATTCAAGCATTCATCCGACGAATACTCAAATCTAACTATATCATTCTCAATCGAAAGTTGTTCCAACAATTCTTGATCGTCTAGACTTATCGTCAACATGCACCGTGTTATATTTGTTATCGGTGAAATCTCATATGCGATATTGCATGGGACATCTTACGGTCTGCAGCATTCAATTTGATTTGGCGGTCAAGTCTTCTAGGGTCAGCTGCCCCGAAGCTACGCTCGATAATTGTGGATCATCACCAAAGGACAGTTTACTACGAACCATGCTATATCTTATTTTGGAGCCAAATTACGTTCCGACGATTTCTACGCGACTATCCAAATCCGTACATAACCATTTCTATCGGCACAGCTGATGCACAACTATCCTTCGAGTAAAGTCATGCACTGCCGTCGATGATTCCGCAATTTACGAAACATCTACTCATGTCGAGTTCGAGTCTATCTTATTTCGCGGTCGACACACGAGATGCCATACGCATCGAACAATCGTCGATGACTTATAGTCTCGCCCTGATCAATCATAAAATTTATGATCAACCAAGTTCGTTCATTCTCGCATCGTTACTTACAAAATTTCATAGCGCGAGGCACACTCTATTTTGTATTCTCACATCGTGCTTACGCTTCCTTACGTATCGATCTCGATACGCCGTATCCATTTCGATAACGTAAGGGTCAACTTTGAATCTGTTCCAACGTCAACTTAACTCGTATTGCATACTTCCAAGTTCGTAACAAACTTTTTCATACACATCGACTCGTTCTCCGATTTGTCGTTTCCCGCTATACTTCGATCGCGTAACTGAGTTACCGATTATCCAACATCGAACCCTCAAGTCATACGATCTTGCCCTCTAAGTTTTGCTTGTTTTCAGTTGTACTCAAATGAGTTTTGCTGTAACGTAACCAACTATTTCTTAGGCACGATTACTCGCGTCAACCAACTTTCTTACCAAAATCGCACATCGTGCGATTCGATTACAATTCGTATCGCCCAACATTCTTTATCGAAATCACAAGTCGTGCGATTCGATTCGCCTAGCCAAACATTTCTATCGAGATCGTAAGTCGTACGATTCGATTCGCCTCGCCAAACATTTCAATCGGGATCGCAAGTCGTGCGGTTCGATTTTAATGTTTCGAGTTTCCTATCCCGTCATCCGATTGTTGCCTCAAGGCATAATCGTTTCGCTAGTTCCCGTCATTCGACCGACACATAAATTTTCAATCGACGTATCATTCAATGTTACAAGTCCCGTCTTACCGTTCTAACCGATCATCGAAGAACACTTGCATCAACATACCGTCGTACAAATTCTCAATCGAGTCTCGGTGCTATCCCGTTCGTTACGGACAAACCTTCCGCAATTCTCACAAAACGTTGATGCAATTCATCGCACAAGTGGTATTGCATATACCACTCGGAATCGAGCCATTCATTGCATCGGTGGTATGCCATATACCACCCGAAAATTAAGTTACTTCCGTCGCAACGTACTCTTTACGAACCAACGATCTCTTCCGACTCACGATTTCCGCAGTGATCGTGCTTGATCACAACCGTAACTCTCATTAATCAAAATCCGAAACAATTCGGCGAATGTTTTCATTTGCCAACACAAGCTCGGTGCGCAACCGAACCGATTTCGTTTCTCTATTTATAACTTTTGTTTTCTTCCGTTGCATCTTGTTCAAAAATTCATTCTCGATATCCGTTGCACTTCGTGCAGCGATTACTTTGATACGCGTTGCACCACTTGCAATAATTTTACTTTCAACGTGCGTCGTACCACGTGTAATATTTTACTTTCAATACGCATTACACATCGTACAACGATTTATTTTCGATATTTACCGCACCTCGTGCAATGATTTTCTTTCAATACGCATTGCACATCGTGCAAAGATTTATTTTCGACATTCAAAGTCAATGCTCAAATCCGTTCAACACATTCGATATTGACTTATCGCTTTTCATCGCAACGCATATTCGAAATCGATATGTGAATCCGTTCGACACATTCAATATCAACTTTTATTTTCTTTTCAACGCATCATTTACAATCAACGCGTGGCAATTGCTGCAACAACATTCCACGACTTTCATTATATCGATGCAACCAACACCTCTCACATCGATCGTTGCAACCAACGAATATCTCGAATTACAATTCACGACGTGTTGCATCCGCGACAACAAATCCTTGAATTCACATCTCGTAACTCGTTGCACTTGCAGCAACAAGCCTTTCTGACTTTTCTTGCAAATACCATGTAATTTCCAAAACAACACGTGGCAAAATTACATGGTTTGTATTAGACTTATTGTATGGAACATCCAGTACAGCATCGAGTAGAGTCATGAGTGATTTCGATTGGTGGTGGGTAACGTTTAGAACTGAAATGAAGTAAGCGTCCAGAGGAAATTTAGCCTAGAGCTCTGAAACCAATTTGTCACGCCCCGACCCGGAATCACCCGAATCATCGTCCTCGCTCTAACTCCACCTTTCTAAATAGTGAAATTTTTAAATTTTTTTATTAATTAAATAATTTGGGAATTGATTATGTTTTAAAAATATGTAATTTATATATTTTATAGATATCATTAAGCCTTGGGCTTAATTTTATAATATCCCATCAATTGGATTGGGCTTATACTGAAAGCCCAAAACCATAATCTCAATCCTATAGAAAGGATTAATTTCCTTAGCTATGAACTTTTAAACTCAACCTCAGCCTTTTCAAATTTGGAGTTCTAACGGCCATGACAGAGGCCATCTGCCCAACCGATTGCCAGGGAGAGAATGGAAGTTTCCCGCCAATTGTGGCCTACTCCTCACGCTACCCCCTCTATTTAATCCCATCTTCTCTTCAGAAATTTCACCATTCACCAAACCTTTCCATCTCGTCCCTGTAGCTGAGCTCAAGTCAGGAATCATGGTGGACGCGTGAGGAAGGAGCAGAAGTTGATCTTGAAGATCTAGCCGGCAAATTGAAGAGTGAGCTTCGTCGATCGACCACGAATTCGATCTGTTCTTGGTAAGTATCTAGAAATCGTTTCCTGATTTGATCTGTTCTCGACCAAGGCAATTTGTTCATTGGCTCTTTGTTCCATTTTTCGAAGGATTGAACGAGACTGCTCTTCTTGATTTAACTGGTTGAATGTCGAAGCTCTGAAGTTCGATTGAGCACTCCATGTACATCCGTCAGATGTATGTGAGTATTGATTTCTTCATCTCATTCATTCAATTCTCTGATCGGATCTGGTTTTGTAAGTTATAAGAGTATTTGGTATCGATCCGATCTGATCTAGATCGAGTGAACAATCTGGTATTCCTAGGTGTAGATGCATGCTTACTGTTTGATTAATTTCCTTGTAGATCTCTGTGACAATTAGAATTTTGGTTTAAGCCTTGATCCTTTCGAATTTGGGTGAGTTCCACTAAAATTGTGATTCCTTCATTTTGGTGAAGATCGATGGATCTATTTCGAGAACGTGATCCTTGTTTCCATCACTGATTCAGGAATTCGAGATTTGTGCTTGCATAAGTGTTGAGCCAGCCATTGATTAGCAATTTAAGGTAATCCTCTTAACTATCAATGATTCTAAGCGAGGAGTGAGTATAGCATAACAACTGTTAGATTAAATGTTTGAGATTAGTTAGTTTAGCAAGTGTTTTCAATACATGTTCTTGTTGTAGTATATAAATCATAATTTCAGTCCTAGGTATAAATTTCCTTTTTGTTCACTCTAACCAGTAGGATGTTTAATGTATCTGTAAGAGAGGTGGCCATTTATTAGGTTACTTTTATCATGTAGTTAACTGATTTTAGGAGTTAACTGGGAATAGGCATCATTTGTACATTCAGTGTTATATCAATCTTGGTATAGGATTGGGTGTAACACATTGGTGTTCTATAGATGGGGGAGTAGTACACTACATCAGTTTTCAATTGTAGATACTATGAATCCTGTCAGCTTTTCCTATGGGATTGGCAGCTCATCATAGGCTGATTTATTTTCAGTCTTGACCCAAGACTGAACTGGAGAAACTTGTGTAATCTACAATGATTTGGGTGGTAATTTTCTGTTGGGACAATCACCTAGTCGAATCATGGATCCTTGCACTATTGGACTAAGAGGGGCATCACTACTCTTATGTCTTTTCTGGAATCATATTCAGGATGGTTAAACACAACAGTGTACATGAGTAGGGTACTACTGTCACTAGAGTTCTCTATAATCTCAGTTTGGATTTATTCTCTTGCAATAGATTATATTGAGATGTTGTCTGAGTGAAATCAGCCTTAGTTGTTCAGGACTTATTTTAACATGGGTGCTAATTTGCTGTGTATCAGTTAGAGTATGGACTGGAAGGAGGATAATAGTTGCACTCGACTGAATATCAGTCCTAATAAGAGAACTGAACTATGGTGTCACCTGAGAATGGAATAAATATCAGTCCATTTTCAGGGAACTGAGAGTTTCTATGAACCTGAGAGTCTCAGTCCAGATTCAGGAAAATCTGAGACTCACTTGAGAAGTTCATCTCAGAGAACTATGGGCATTCTCAGGAAAACCTGGAGCATTAGGTATGTAGTAGTGTGATTTGTACCATAATTCATGAGTCCAATTGTTGAACCTGGGCATATCAGTTGGCTTCTATTGTTTGCAAAAACAAAAGTATAAAACTTTATTGATACAAACTGTAATAAAGATTACAAGAATTCTGGGAAAATTACAACTATAGGAATACAATCTCGATGACGATTGCTTTATCCCTTGGACGATGCGAACTTTTGAAGACGAAGCCTCTGAAGTTGAAAACAACTCAGGAAACTGAAGACGAAAGCCTCGGAAGTTGAAGGCAAAAGCCTCGGGAGAATGCAGCAGCACTTGGGCAAGAACTCCTGGACTCTCTCTGATCTCTGATACTTGCTCTCTGATCCCCTTGAATGAAGACTTGAAACTCTATTTATAGAGTTCTGGAAATAACTAACTTTCAGTTATTTTGGACTGCGCAGGATGATTTGCGCAGCAATTGGTTTGCATAGCATTGGACTGCGCAGGCAGTTGCTGGGTCGTGGGCCAACTATCATGGACACATGGCATCATTTGATAAAAATGCGCATGATCGTGCATAAATAGTTGCCACGTAATGAACAATTGATGGCATGAATGCCACGTGTCTTTTATCAGTTATGTTGATGGAGTGCACAGACTTGACTTGCGCAGACTTGGTTTGCGCTAGCTCAAACTACGCAGACATGTTTTGCGCAGACTTAGATTGCGCCGGATTGGATTGCGCTGCCAGCTGTCCGCCGCCCTCGAGCACTGTGCGGCGCAGGAAACGAACAGACTCCTTGTTATTCGTGCTGTCAGTTGTCAGAAAAGATTTGATTTGATTTGGTAATGATGACTTCTGCCACGTCAGTCTGCGCAGTTGGAAGTGTGCGCAAAACAGTATGCGCAATCTGATTGCTGCGCAATCTGTTGTATGCGCAATTCATCCAAATAATGGTTTGCTGGATTTCTTGACCTTGTTGATTGATGCAACTTGATTTTTAAGGACCTACAAGACCCCCTTCAAAGTTTTCGAAAGTTGATTTGATTCAAAGTTTCGAAATACTTTGAATTTTTGAATTTTGAATCAATTTGCGCATGATAATGAGCTGTCTGCACAAAGTAAAGTGCCCCCAAATTTTAGGCACAATCTAAGGCAGTCGTTTCGTATTTCAAAGGCTATAAATAGCCGTCCTTTCATTTTCAATTCTTTACTTTACAATCTCGAAAAATCTCCTCTGAGCCCCTACTGTCTTCCAACTCCGACGACTTGCCATGGCGCCCCGACGATCTAATGCTGCCGCCGCCGCCGCCGCGAAGGGAAAAGCTCCGGCCGAATCTTCTGACAGAGTTACACGGCGAGCATCTCGACATGAGTCCGCGCACCCCGCTTTGATAGGTAGTTAAACCGATCGAAAACCCCTTTTTAGGGTGTTTCGACTTCCTTCGATCTTCAAAACTCATCTCTTTTTAGAGATGAGTTCAAATTGCGCCACCCTTTTTAGGGTTTTTGGTTGCAAAATCAGTCAGACTTCATTTTTATGAAGGCTGCAATCCTGCACAATCTATCGAATTGTGCTGACAGAAAGTCAGCGCAATCGATTGATTTGCGCTGGATGTCAGCGCAATCGATTGGTTTGCGCACCCTGATGAGATGCGCAAACTGATATTGCGCAATCTATGTCAGCGCAATCTGAGGATTGTGTACTCTACTGTTTTGTTTGTCTGAAAAATAGAGTCTTTGACTTGTACTGATCTTCATCTGTTTTTGATGCAGTTGAAACCAATGAAGATCCAAACTATGAACATTTTGTGGGAACTTTGTCTGAATCTGAATATAAAGAAGATCTGTTTCATGTTCATTATCCTCAGTACGATCTGCCGGCTTCTCGTCAGGCTATATTGATCTCCCAGGATAACGAAACTTTAATGTGTTTAATGAATGGACAGCCACTAGAGTCAGCGGATGCTGTCATCCATAAGAAACCTTTATTCCTGTTTGGTGATGCCTTTGAAAAAGTTTTTCAGCCTAGGCCAAGGATGGAGGAGATGATAGTCCATTGGGAAGATAGATCATTCTTCATTCCCGACATTTCCCGCTGTCTCCCTTTGTCGCGGTATGCTCATGCGAGCTACCCAAGGAAAATGGAGTGGAACATCACTCTTTTTCAAGATGCCCGTGCGGGGAAGATCTTTGTAAAGAAAGGATCAGACAGGAGAGATATGTTTTATAGCTCTTCTGATAGATATAGCGTCATGCTGAGAGGCCTGAGACCCGGCTGCATCCCGCCAGAGAACTCTTCTATACTGATGCCCGTCAGAACTCCTATATTCGCAAATGAGTTTACGAAGGTTGAAGGGAGATACCCAGAGCAAGATATTAGACTGACTGGATTAGTGAATCCAGATTACAAGCGATGGAACTACATTGCAAATTAGATTCTGACAGCATTCCAGGACAGACTCCAACAGATTAATCTATATCAAGCAGTGCATGCCACTGTATACGGCTTTGCTCCCAATCCTCATATGTTTTTGGCTTTAGCTGAGAGGTACAACTATAGGACTGGAACCTTCATGACCCCTGGTGGAGAGATGGGGTTTGCACTCCATGAGATGAAGTACATCTTGTACCTGCCCATGGCGGATGCTCCGTATGAGGAATTTGTTTCCACAAATGACGAGTTGGAGAAACTCCGAAAAGAAAATGCAGAAATGGTAGCAGTGTCTGAGGAACTGCTATGCCATTACAAGATTTGCTCTTTGTACTATAAGAGTGCTACGGCCAACACTTGCTATTCTTCGAAGTGGCTGCCATACTTGTTTCTCAACCATTTAGAGGAAAAGAAAACTAAGGAGAACGACAAGTGTCATCCTGAGTTCTTTAAACCCCTAAGCAACACAGAAGTCATAAAGCTGATGGAGGAGAGCAAACATTATGACAAGCTAATGAAGGATGATTACCAATGTCCACCTTTAAAGAAAGGGGACAATTTGGAAAGCTATTTGAGGATGGGTTACAGACCCATGTCTAAAGAAGCCCAGTTGGCAGGATTTCTGACATACTGGCTCCGGCGATTTGTGGTCCCGGGATCCAGTGCAGTGGACCGTTTCCATCGCGGTGTACTTTTTGCTGCCGTCAAGCTAGTCTTCGGTTACAAAGTTGACTTGTTATCAGCAATGACCTGCAGATTGAATGCGAGTCTTCGTTTATATGTTGACTCAATGTTGAAGGCAAAGGGAGAGAAAGAATTTCCCGTCTCGAACTGTCGTACACTTATCTCTTTGGATGGTTACTCCTCCACTATCCAACTTTAATGGACCCTGGCATGGGACCGGTAGATGGCAGCTTCTTGCACAGATATTCTCAGAGTAAATGGAAGTATACCTCTCTGAGTGAGTGCAGATATGTGTTAAATTTGAACAGAGGATGGAACTTCTGTTGTGCTCCTCTCCCTGCCGGTCATGACCAAATGCCACCAAACATGGTAGATTCAAAGCTGCAACCCTTAAACCGTGTGGCCTTTGAATGGTTGAAGACAATTCGACCATCTCATTTAGTATACCGGTTCGAAGAAGAATGCTTTTTGGAACCATACCTCCCTAGCCGGTTTGCCCGGCAGTTTGGATATGACCAATTCTATGTAGGGAATGCAATCACCTGCCTTCAGGGCAAGGGTTATCTGATAGACGGGGCCCGAGCTTGGGCCTACTACAATGCCCGTGATACAAAAACCACCTTCTCGATGCCAACAAAGAGCACTCCCCAAGGGCCTCGGATGCTCTTCACATACTCGGTATTTTACACATCCGCCAATACTTTTACCGAGAATTTCAATCTTGTAGACAGTTTTGCTTCTGCAACAAGATTGAGAAAAGGGAGAATGGCTTCATCGCTCCCTGCAAATGATGAGGTGCACGAACCAGTGGATGCACCTCTAGAAACTTCGAGGGAGATGATGTTCCCTCAAGAAGTAAATGCACCCTTGCGACTTTCTCTGAGAGTAGGCAGATCTCCCGCAAAGAAAAGAAGAAGGGAAGAGCCTCCTGCTCCTGCAGCAAAGAAGAAATTGATCCTGGATCATTCTTTTGAAAAAGTTACTACAAGATCCCAATCTCGGCAGCTAGCCGAGACAAATCAAGAAGCTGCCACTACACCAACTTCTGTGCATAAACAAACAGAACCAATTAATGTAGAGAGTCCTGACAGGCCTCTTCACAGAAAGAAGAAGAAATTGGTCACCAGAAGAATGTTAGAAGCCTCTTCTTCCAAACAACTCCTGACTTCAGTAGATGCTGCAGCAGGAATCATAATGCCATCTCCCACACCTGTCGCGGAGACAACCCAACCTCCTCTTACTCCCGGAACTCTTCGCGAAGAAGAAGAACGTGAAGTGAATGCAGCTTTGGCAGATTGCAGTTATAGCTTGCAAGAAGATCAGACTGCAACTGACAGTGGGAATGCAGCACAAGAAGAAGAAGATGAGGATGAAGAAAGTTCATCATCTGGAAATGTTGATGAGTATATACAGGATCCTGAAGGGGACAACGAAGAACACATATCTCTTGATACCGCCGATGATGCTTCAGATCCTAAAAAGGATATTGAAGTGGAGGCGCCCGTAGAAAAGGTTGTTAACCTTGATGAAGACGTCGAGATAGAAATATCTCCTGAAGAAGCGGCCGGCGAAGACGTTCCGAAAGAGAATCCCGCCACCGAGCCCCAAGGTATAAAACGAGATTTAGCAATCTTCTCTCTTTAAAATAGATTGATAACTAATATCTTCATTTGTAGTTCTTGCAGATTTTGATACTCTACCAACAGCTCCAATGGATTTGGCAATGGTGCCTATACCAATGGTAGTCGTTAGTAGTAGTCATCACTTATCCTGCGGTTCTGAAGCGGGCAGCAGTCAAGCTGTCGCAATTGAAGCTACTTCTGTTCAACGGGAGTCTATTCCAGCAGGAGATGCAATTGTTGTTAGATCAAATCAAGGTAAGACTGCTCTTAATTTGATCTTTTTGTTCATCAATAATCAATTAGTAAAATAACAATTTTACTTTTGCAGAAGATCAAGCAGGAGGAGCAACCAGCTCTACTTTGGCTCCCTTATTTAAAGAGCCTATTGTCCAACCTCAAAGAATCGAGCAACCTGTTACCCCGTCTTCATCAGGAATAGCAGCGACTCCGGGAACTCTGGCCATCAATCAGCAAGTTGTCCAGTCTTTTACCAGATGTTTCTTTGAGTCACTGGGATCTCTTGTCCGTAAAATGATAGAGAAAGAAGGAGCTGACTTCATTATGGTTAGGAAGCCCACTTCTTTCTTGATAAGAGCCATAAGAGACCAAGGAGACGAAGCCCAAGCCACTCTCCTTGAACATATATTGAATGAATTAGAAGTCTCCATCAAGAAGTATAAAGAACTCAAGAAGAAAGATGTAGACTCTTTAGTACAAGCTGAATTTGAGCGACTGGCTCAAGCTGCTGATATGGAAAGATTAACCCTTCAAAATCTGTTAGAGGCTCATTCAGCAAAATCAGCTGAATATAACTCGAAGATAGAATCGGTTACTCTAATGGCTGAAAGCAAAGGACGACGACTTGCTGAGCTGAAAGCTGAAATTACTCGCCTCCAACAAGAGTTTGAAGAAGAAACTGTTAATCACCAACTGGTGATTGAACAATTTAATGCATTGATTGAAGAGAGGAATGAGTATGAGAACACTCATGGTGCAGAAATCACTCGCCGGACAGTGGATATGCCTATCTTTGATGAAGAAAGCGGGATGGAGGAAGCAAGAAAAATAGTAGCGTCAACACACGAAGAAAAGCTGCAAACACTGAAGCAGCAAATTGACAATCTGATTGTCCCTCCCTCTTGATTTTGTATTTGTGTTTTATTGCTATAGCTGCATTTTGTAATGTCCCGTATTTTGATATAAAAGACATTTTGTTGTGGCTCCATTATTTATTGCATATCTTATTTAGATATAAATAATAGAGATAGAAAATATATTCAGAGGTGCAAGACATAATATATTTCTTGATGATTTTGTAGAAAATAATTATATTCATTATATCTGCTCAGAGGTGATATGGACGTGGCAGAATATATTGAGTACAATTACTTCGACTTGACAACTTAATCAAAAACAACAAGTTGCTGATGAATGATGATGAATCGTCAATGTTTGTGAGATGAATGAACGGGCAGACCGTCAAATGATAGATGACAATGAACGGGCGAACCGTCAAATGGTGATGAATGGATGAACCGTTAAATGGAAATAAACGGATAAACCATTAGGTGATGATGAATGAACAGGTGAACCGTCGGGTAAATGAACGGATGAACCGTCGGCGAACAGATGAACCGTCAGGCATTTAATGAACGGGTAAAACCGTCGAATGAATGTAATAAATGAACGGATAAACCGTCAGGAGTTAATAAACGGATGAACCGTCGGGTGATAATGAACGAACGGATGAACCGTCAAGTGATGATGAATAAACGGGTGAACCGTCAGGTGATAGTAATAAATGAACGGATGAACCGTCGGATGAATGTGATAAATGAACGAATGAACCATCAAGAATTAATGAACGGATGAACCGTCTGATGAATGTGTCGCTTCGTTAATTGAGGAACTTCTGCCTATAAATATAACAGAAATCTGACAGGAACGAACACTTCTACTCTTCAACATAAAAATGTCATCTGGAGAAGCATCTAAGAAGGCTGAGATCGTCCCGAAGGTTCAGAAGGGCACTGAAGAACGCCCTGCCGATCCAGTTTAGCCGAAGGAGGCAGAAGCAGGCGAAGGTTCGTCTGCACCCCAGCCACCACGAGACATCCTGGACTTCCTGCTCGAACCAGGAAGGACTGAAGAAGAAGAAGCCATGAGGATGGCCGCCTGCAAGTTTCTTGTGGGATCCAGCAAGGAGGTTCTCGACTCTTTTGCTGACCGTATTTTTGAGAAGGACGGCAGTAGCCCTCGTCCAAATGTAGAAAAGGATGATAGTGACCTTTGATATGTACTATCATATAATGAAATAAATTTTGAATTTTATTTATGAACTTGATTCTGTCTGATAATTTACAAGCATTTACATTTATACATAATACTTCTTTAAGAATTTGCCATTGATAGGCATCATAGCAGCTCGACCATCAAGTTCTGAAAGTTGATAAGCGCCATTTGAAAAGACTTTGCTTACAACATAGGGACCTTCCCACTTTGCATCGAATTTTCCTTTGCTCATATGAGTCATAGTCATAGGACGTCTGACTGCTAGAACAAGTTCTTCTTGCTGAAATGCTCTGACTTTAACTTTGCGATTGAAAGTCTTCGAGATGCGGGCTTGATATAGCTCAATATGCTGTTGAGCCATTAATCACTTCTCATCAAGTGCTTCTAACTCTTGAAGTCGAAGAAGGTCATTGTTCTCTGTAGTAAGCTCGTTAGCCATGGCAATCCTTAAAGAAGGAATTTGCAGCTCCAAAGGAAGAACAGCTTCACAGCCATACACCAAAGAGAAAGGTGTAAAGCCTGTGGGATTACGGACCGTAGTTCGGTAGGCCCAAAGACATTCGCCAAGTTTCTCGCTCCAATTCCGTTTGTTAGTGGATACAAACTTCTTGAGGAGTTTAATAATGGTTTTGTTGAAGGCTTCGGCTAGGCCATTAGCGGCAGGATTGTATGCTGTTGAAGCAACATTATCAATCCGATGATCATCACAGAATCTGGTGAATTTCTGACTAATGAATTGAGGTCCATTGTTATGAATGATTCTTCGAGGTACACCAAATCTATAGATGACATGGTGTTTAACGAAGTTGATGACACTGCTGGTTTTGACTTCAGTCAATGGTATAGCTTCAGCCCATTTGGAGAAGTAGTCAGTTATCGCCAATATGAACCGATGTCCTCTAGAAGAAGGAGGATTGATAGGACCTATGATGTCCATACCCCAAGCTTCGAAAGGCCAGGAAGCAGCCGTCGGATGTAGGAATTCTGATGGTTGATGAATGAAGTCTGTATGGATTTGACAAGCACGACATTTCCTTGCATATTCAATGGCATCCGATACCATAGAGGGCCAATAGTAACCCATGCGTCGGATACGATCCTGTAGTTTAGGACCAGGTTGATGTGCTCCACAGACACCATCGTGAGCTTCACGCAAAACTTGTTTAGCTTCATCACCAGCGAGACAACGTAGGAGAAGACCGTCATAAGTTCGTCGATAGAGGGTCTTGGTAGTTTGATTATAATAGAATCGTAGAGATCGACGTCGAACGCTTGTAGCCTCCTTAGGATCTTCGGGGAGTATGTCATGTACTACGAAATCGATGAAAGGAGTTCTCCAATCGTCATTGATAACATTGACTTCAGCAAAATTGTTAAATTCAATATTACGATTGTTTTCAATACAGAACAGTTCTCGGTTGGAGATAACTACCACCTGCTGCCTTTTGATAGGGATAGCTAAAACAGCTGCAAGATTGGCCAAAGCATCTGCTTCAGTATTGCAAGCTCGCCACACATAGTCAATGAAGAAATCTTTGAATGATATAACTAAGTTAATTGCTGCTTCATGATAAGGCACTAGGTCTTGATGACGAACTTCATAGGTTCCTCTAACCTGATTAACAACCAGTTTAGAATCACCGTAGACTTCAAGATATTCGACGTTCAGTTGTTTAGCTAACTGAAGGCCAATAAGCAGAGCATTATACTCTGCTACATTGTTAGAACAAGGTTCATCTAGAGAATAGGCTCTTTGGATAGTTGATCCATCTGGAGAAACGAGGACCACTCCAACACCTGCCACAATAGCACCATTTGGTCCGATCCTTGATGCACCATCGAAGAATAGACGCCAGGTTGGAAATTCTTCAGAGATCATATTGACTTCTAATGTCTCGTCTGGAATTTCGTCATAGAGCTTAGATGTCTCAGGTACAGGATGAGCTGCTAGGAAGTCCGCCATCGCTTGACCTTTGATAGACTTTTGTAGAACATACACCATGTCATATTGAGCTAACAGAATTGTCCATGTAGCCAATCGAGAATTAAGTGTGCTAGGTTTCTTCATGAGTACCTGGAGAGGATTAACTCAGGATATAACATGAATAGTTTGGCTAATGATGTAATGTCTTGTCTTCTGTACAGCAAACATGAGAGCCAAGCATTCTTTTTCAACTGGGCTATAACGGTGTTCAGCACCAATCATAGTACGGCTAAGATAATAGATGGCCTGTTCGTGACCTTCTTTGTTCTTTTGGGCAAGTAAAGCACCCAATGAATGATCCATAGCACGGACATACATTAAGAATGGAATGCCAGAGATAGGTGGCACCAAGACTGGTGGGTTCATGAGATATCGCTTGATATCATCGAATGTCCGTTGACATTCTTCAGTCCAAACAAAGGATACACCTTTCTTCATTAGTTGAGTAAATGGTCTGCAGCGTCCAGACAAGTTCGAAATGAATCTCCTGATGTACGCAAGTCGACCTTGGAATCCTCGTAGCTCTTTTAGGTTGCGTGGAGGACGCATCTCTTGAATGGCTTTGATCTTCTCGGGATCCACGTGTATACCCTTAGAGGTAATGACGAAGCCGAGAAATTTGCCACTAGAGACACCCAAGAATGACTTGGTGGGATTCATTTTGAGTTGATGTTGGCGCATGAGATTGAAGATAGTTCTCAGGTCTTGAAGGTGATCTTCCTTTAGACGACTTTTGACAGCAATATCGTCAACATAGCATTCAATAGTCTTGCGAAGATGATCTTTGAAGATAGTACTCATAGCCCGTTGGTAGGTTGCACCAGCGTTCTTAAGACCAAATGGCATTACAGTATAACAATAGACACCTCGCGGAGTGCGGAAAGAGGTATGCTTTTCATCTTCAGGATGCATCTTGATTTGATTGTATCCAGAGAATCCATCCATGAAAGAAATTCGCTCAAACCTACAGGTATTGTCGATCATGACGTCCGTAATAGGAAGAGGAAATTCATCTTTTGGACATGCTTCATTAAGATCCCGGAAGTCGATGCAAACTCGAACTTTGCCAGTTTTCTTTAGGACTGGAACGACATTGGCCACCCAGTCGGGATGTTGTTCTTCTCGAATGAAGCCACAAGCAATAAGCTTTTTGACTTCATCATCAATTGCGTCCATCATTTCTGGTTTAAAACGCCGTTGCTGTTGTTTAACTGGTTTTGCATTGGGCAAAATGTTCAATTTGTGCGTAGCAATCTTGGGATCTAAACCTTGCATGTCTTCATAACTCCAGGCAAAGACGTCGATATATTCTTTAATAAGAAGAATCAATTCTTCTTTGTCTGCTTCTGGAAGATTCTTGCTGATGAAGATTGGACGAGGCGAACCACTTTCCCCTACATCAACTTGAACTAACTAATCTTCAGTAGGAGGTTCACGTTGTTCAAAGCGAAGCACCCATTGATTATCCATATGTTGAGCCCAAGGATCTGTTTCAGGATTTTCTTCAACGTCCTTGTCATAGCCTTCTGGAAGTTCAACGGAGACCATGTTAAAAGATACAACTAGCTTATAGACTTCTCCAATACTAGTATCAGAATTCCAAGATCTGGAATCAGATGAATTAGAGCGTTCTTCACTGTCGGAGTCAGAGACTGCTGGGGATAACAGTGGAGGAGAAGTGTATCCGAGACCTTTCTTGGTCCTGCTGTAATACATGTCTGACTTTCCTTTCGGGACAGTCGTACGAATAGGAGTTCGTCTACCCTTACCGTAATTAAGGCCGCTCTTGAAATCGTAGCCCATTTTTCGGACGATGTCTTTTGATTGTTGACTGTAACGATGGAACTGGATACGTCCCGTATCGTTAACTTTGCTATCATCCGTATAGTTAATCTTTGTTTCCGGTCTTTTATAAAAAAATGCTAAACTTTCTCCTTTCTTTAGAGAAGGGTGAATACGGTAAGAATCATCTGGATCTTCAAGTGAGACTTCTGTCTGAAGAGATTTACGACTCCCATTGTAATTGATTGGAAGCTATCTAACATTTCCAAATAACATCTAGTATAATAAATAATATCAGTATACTGGAAAGTAGGTGCTTTTTCATTGATTTGTACATCAGTATTTACAACAGGACCTTTAGCCTTAGCAGGCTTGGTCAGATTAATTACAAGAGGGAAAGAAGAAGAACGTGGAGGAGGCTTGTTACGACGGAGGTCGATAACAAGTGGCTCAGAGGAGGTGAGCTCCCTTTTTTCCTTGTTGCAAGTGAGATCAACAACAAGTGGCTCAGAAGAAGTGAGCTGCTTTTTATCCTTGTTACGACGTAAATCGATAACAAGTGGCTCAGAAGAGGTGAGCTCCCTTTGATCTTGATCAGCATCAACTGACTTCTTTTGGGCTGGCAAGTGAATAGCCAGTGGCTTGGAAGATTAGGGATGAGAAACTCGCCCTTTGACAGGAATGATAAGAGTGTCTTTGGGCGTCGCCTTTTGTTCCTCTTCAGTGTCTAAAGCTAGCACAATTTTCATGAATTCATCTTTGTACATTCGAGCGTCGTTGCAGTATGCTTCAACACCTTTGAAGGGATAAAGATCCTGTCACGCCCCAGTTCCAAATAATCGGATTGGGAACACGTGGCATGCCAGCTGTACGATCAAGTATAGAAAACCCCCAATTTAATGGACTATATTCGATCGTAGTACGCTGAAGTAACAACTAAATAATAATACAGACAGGTAAATACTAATCTCATCCACAAGAAAAATCACAGAATAAAGCTGGAAGGAATGAAAATAACTCTGAATCAAACTATAAGTCATGACTAGTGGGAAATAATCCACTAATAAATGTATGAAAGAACTACTAAAAGAGTACAACTGAACCAGAAAAGAAATAGATAGTCACTAGCAGAAATCACCTAAGAACTCAAGAAACTCACGAGGCTCAACATTGAAGTCCTCGTCAACAAAAGTCTCCAATCTCCGTAGTCCGTCGGTACCTGTGCTCGTCCCAATCTGGAAAAGGTGCCAGGTCCTCAGAGGGACGTAACAAGTACACAAGAAATTGACATGCATGATAGTACAGGGCAGTATATAAATAACTAGAACAAAATGTAACATAACATCTCCCCAACCAAACAAGGACAGGAGTTGTCATGCGACATACGACAGGTAAACTAACCATCTATGTGTAATGCTCTCGAGACATCTCTAATGGTGCATGAGGGAGGGAGAAGAAGAAGAAACGGCCACCAAGCGTCCTACGATTTGAGGAACGAGGGGCTACGAGCATCCAGCGTCCATTGGAAACAGAAATTCTCATACACCACTAGTAGACTCTCCCCACCCAATGTGTATCCGTACCGTATACACGGTACAAATAATATGCAAGACGTCATAGTATATATAAGTAGACCTGTACCAACCACTAGACCAGACGCGAACTCACGTGCCAATGATCAGTCGACACACAAATCCATGCTCTCAACTCACTCATATAGTGATCGTGTATGATACGGTATCCGGCTAGAAGGTACCACATACCTTCACAATACACGAGATAAGTCCACTACTACTAGACGCGTGCACACAACTGAGAAGTAACTAGGTAACATAAACTAACTGCAAAAATATACAATCAAGCAAGGTGTACTTGCCTGTGTCCAGCAACTGAGTATCTGGGTCCAAAGTAGAGTCCGAGTCCCGAGAAGCAAATAATCCTAAACAAAATTTATCTCTAATTAATTACTAATTAAACAAATTAAACAATTCATTTAATTGCTAAGTAATCTATAATTTAAATTAATCTAGTACTACTAGCTAACTAGTATCAAATTTTTATGAATAATAATTATACAATAATAAGTAGGTAACCATACTTATTATCATACCATTTATATTCTGAAATTTATTTACAACTAAATATTTAATAATTAATTAACTAATTAATGATAATCAATTAACCAACCATTTTAATACACACATGAATACACAATTCCTAATAATACTAACTTAAATAGTAAAAATCCTTAAAAATCATTTTTAGTCTATTTTAATAATAAACTAAATAATATCAAAATAATAAATATATATTATATATATATTTTACAGAAAATGAATTATTACCATTAAACTATTTATTAAATAACTAGTTGAATAATAACAATAAGTACTTAATAATTCTAAATAAATCCAAATAAATCACCACCAACCTTAAATTTAATCATTAAAACTAAATTCACAGTAGTAACACAAAATTAATAATTATTTAAATCAATAAATAATTATTACACAATTGATTACATAAACCTAAACATGATTCTCAAAATTACTTTTAAGTCTTAAAAATTCGTAAATATATCTAAAATACATAAAATAAATTCCTAAATACCATATTTACACATTTCTAACAGAATCATATCACTTAAAAAAATTTACAATATTTATATAATTAATAACAATTAATTATATAATATATTCAACTTATGTAATAAATCTAGAAATTACTCAACTAAATCCAAATAATTATAAATAATAATAAATAAATATTGGAATTATTTTCTACAGAATAACATGCTATTACAAACATTTTCTATTCAATAAGTATTATTTAATTACTAACCAAATAAATAAGATAAATTGAAAACAATATTTAATATTCAATTTGATTAATACAAAACTTCCAAGATAAATCTAAATATAATATTTTAAACACCAATCAAATTCTGGAAAAATTTCCATAACTTACTTTATAATTAAATCTATATTTTCCATATAAGTTATATTATTTAATTATTTATTAATTAAATAATAAGCATCAAAATGGAATTAATTAAACAGTGTAAATTCGCTGTTTTTCACATAAAATAATTATAAATTAAATTATACAAATTCTGGAAAAATTATTTTAAAATACTATATTACTTATACAAACTTGTTCATGTACAAAGTTTTCTCTAATTCATAATCAAAATGTTACATAAAAATTAAAACAGAAAACATATTTAATTAATTACTAACATTGAAACTTCATAATTAAATATAAATAAATATCAATAATTAATGTTAAATCACACGAAAATTAGGGTAGAACCCCTACATATTTACCAATGATTTCCTACATTTAGATCTAATTAATCATCAATCTATTCATCACAACAATCCTTACAATAATCTGAATATTCAGAATTTAATTATTAAAACTTGGTTTAAAGCATGCAAAGAGGATTTAATCCACGTGACAGCGCCACGGGGGATCGGGGTTACCTTGCCACGCCGCAGTGGGGTGGCTCGCCGACGAGGGGGGGTTGCGCCGACGAGGGGGCCGCCGGATGCTACACGCGGGCGCGGGAAACGCCGCATCTCGTCGTCGACGGCGGGGCTCCGGGTGAGGGGGGAAGGAGATAGACGAGAGAGAGAGAGAGGGATAGGGTGGCGGTGATGAAGGGGGCTGGTGGTTTGTGTGGAGGCAAGTTTAGGGTTAGGGTTGAGAGTAGATGCACATATATATATATATATATATATATATATATATATATATATATATATATATATATATATATATATATATATATATATATATGCATGAAGGAGATCCAAATGAATAGGACCATACTGGGTTGGGCCTAAGTTAGGGTTAAACTTAAGGAATGGGTTTGGTTGCTAGGAATTTTAACACCACATCTATATAAGTATAGATATATATATAATCTAAAAATAAAACCAATTGAATAATAACACTATATATATTTAATTATTGATATAAATATAATCTAATAATAAATCTATATGAAACTTGGTTAGAGTTTATAAATAATTTAATAATTAATGTAACAACATTTATTTAACAAATAACAATATTTAGTAATCTTGCATCTATATATATATTTACAATATAAATTAAACCCTGATTAGAAATAATTAATTAATTATTTAAATAAATAGATTAACAAGCTATTCTTCAAAAAAAAAAAAATAATAATAATTTTAAAATTTCTCTGAAAATTCAGGGGGTTTACAATCTATCCAACTTATAAGAATTTCGTCCTCGAAATTTAAAATAATTCTAATACCGAAGAAATAATAAGAAAATCAATGAAAAGTAAATATGTAAATTGTAACTTACTCAACAAGACAATTTACAACGATACTTAGGGGTTTATAGAGGGGTCAAAACTGGCATCATATCCTACAAGAATATGTTCTAGGTCCGGCTAGGTCATAGGATTTCCAAGTGATCAGGGAATAGATCGATATTGCATGGTCAAATCTAATAGGATAAGGAGAGGACACAAATAGTCTATTCTAAGGGAAAGATTTGTCAAACAAGTAGAGTTATTAAAATAGAGCACATAAAGGTGTGTTTATGGGGGCATAAATGTCATGTGTATGGTGCGGTTTGTCTAGATCATAATGGTGCAATTATTGGAAGAAAAATCCTAATATTGTGCTTCAATTACCAAAGTCATGGTAAGGGATCAAATGATATGAACCAAGGAAAGGATAATAGGAAAACTTTTATTTGCTAAATGTCCGACTAAAATCAGTCTAAGATGGCTACTAGGGTGTTAAGGGTATTACTAAAATAAGATATCATACAAGGTATACTTAACTGACTTAGTAGAAAGATGGTTCTACAATAAATCATAGCTAATAAAGGGTTATAAAGAGAAATTCTATACTAAGATGCAGAATAAAGAAGAGTTCAAGGGGGATGGGGTCGATTACAAATTTGAAGGTCCAATGCGAATAAATGTTTCAAGAAAAAAAATTGTCAAACGGTCGCAAATGAGATCCTAGGACAAGTTTACTATATCCTCATCTGCATAAAATAATCATGGGGGAAGCGAATCAACATGCACTAGGTTGGCCAGACCATCATGCACCGATTCTGATTAGACAACATTTTAGTGGGTGCACCCAATAATATATGTGTCAAGAACAAGCTTGAGAAAAGAAGAAGCTTGTAAAAACTAGGCTATAACAACAGTATTAGTCAAGACGATAAAAATAAATGTACAAAAGAAAAGAAAGTACACGATAGTTCAAGTCCAAAACACAAATAATGATTTGACCTTTCTAGTTGCCCTATGAATCTCTAACCTTAGTTGAGCTAGGGGATAGGAACCCACAAAGTTATGTCTAGGTAATCTAAATACTTATACCAACATATGGTCAGTGTTATCCAACTATAATTTCTTAATGGTCCTGAGAAAAGTATGATGCTATACTACAAGGTATACTACCCAACTTATAAGAATTGTACTAGTACCTCTAACTGTCTCTTTAGGGAAGCAAGTTTATCCTACCAAATTGTAGCAACAACATAGAATTTTCTAGAGAAGCAATAATAATCCTAACATGAGAGAAAAAAATCCTTTGGTCTATTCAAAAGGATAAGACGTAATGATCTGCTTTCCATTATTGCTTAAGAAAACAAATTTTTGGATCGATAGTACTAGAATTATACAGCACGATAAATAGTAAATCAGGAAAGAAAATAAACTAATTAGATAATAATAAAAAAAATCCTTACAGCATTTAGCTCGGCAACCGTGGCATGAGCTAAAGGTGAAGAAAAAATTTTTTATTACAGAAAATATCAACCAATATTGTCTACAGGTAAAGTAACAAACAACTAAATAGATATTCCTAATATTAATACTAAAATATAGGAGAAGATATATTGGTTGACGGATTTGGGGTATGGTCAAGAAAAATTTATAGACATCTATAGCTCTAAACAATTAGGGAATCATGATACTAGTTTAGGGTCGAGAACAAGGATGATAAAATTTTAAGAAGAAGACAGTCACATGGGTCGATGACTTAACTATAACTGCATATAATCACTATCATGGCTATGAAAAATATGGCAACTAAGGTGTGCCACTTCTATCTCATTAGTGTAACATCCTTTATGTTTATTTCCTCATCAAGATAAAAAAAAAATCAAATTCCTGTAAATAAAATTTCTTCGTAAATTCTTTCAATATAAAATCTTTAAATCACTTTATGAAATGCATCAAATTTCTAAATTCTTCTTAAATAAATCCTCTTTTTTTTTTCTTTTTCATCAAGGTCAAAATATTCAATCTTTAAAGAAATATAAATCTCATAGGCAACTCTTAACTATTTCTATTTACAATCATCTATCCTCAAATTTTTTTTAAAAAAAATTATTCTTCTATTTTGGAAACCAACATAAATCATCAACCAATTTAAATCTCATGTAGCAATGTGAATATTTAAATTTTTAATCATCAAGTTGATTTTATATCCTCTCTAACCAATCATAAATTTTTTTTTTCTTAAAATCTCAAATCAAAACTTTAAATCATCCTCTCAAATCGATCATCGAATTTATTTTATTAATCAACTTCTAACCGTCTTTTCCATATGAGTATAAGTAATCTTTCTCACTATCATTCGAAATTGATATATCATTACTACTCAACTTTGAATTAACTAATCATTCATGCAAAAATTATATCTTTCAAAAATATGGTGTTTATCAACCTGCAATATTTAGTACTTTCCAAGAATTCAATTATAGACTCAACCGCATAATTAGCTGCCAAGGTAACCCATCTAGCCATATAGTTAACTCAAGAGTGTATATAGTATAGCATCTTCCAAACCTCTATCAATCATGACAAGCAAGGGGTACGGTAGATTAGATCGAGAAGAATATAATTGCAAGGAAGTCAAAGAGTCAGAAGATATAAATCAAAGAAGAGATCAAGTATTTCGAGGAGTTTGAAATGAGTCGAAATCAAACGAGATCAAAGGATAAAAATAATCAATTGTGGATGAGACACAATAGTCCTAATCCTATACGCAGGCTTGCTTGGTACGGTAAAGTAACCAAACAATATTTTCTTGACCTGCATGGGCCACCACTAAAAACATGTCACGCCCCAGTTCCAAATAATCGGATTGGGAACACGTGGCATGCCAGCTGTACGATCAAGTATAGAAAACCCCCAATTTAATGGACTATACTCGATCGTAGTACGCTGAAGTAACAACTAAATAATAATACAGATAGGTAAATACTAATCTCATCCACAAGAAAAATCACAGAATAAAGCTGGAAGGAATGAAAATAACTCTGAATCAAACTATAAGTCATGACTAGTGGGAAATAATCCACTAATAAATGTATGAAAGAACTACTAAAAGAGTACAACTGAACCAGAAAAGAAATAGATAGTCACTAGCAGAAATCACCTAAGAACTCAAGAAACTCGCGAGGCTCAACATTGAAGTCCTCGTCAACAAAAGTCTCCAATCTCCGTAGTCCGTCGGTACCTGTGCTCGTCCCAATCTGGAAAAGGTGCCAGGTCCTCAGAGGGACGTAACAAGTACACAAGAAATTGACATGCATGATAGTACAGGGCAGTATATAAATAACTAGAACAAAATATAACATAACATCTCCCCAACCAAACAAGGACAGGAGTTGTCATGCGACATACGACAGGTAAACTAACCATCTATGTGTAATGCTCTCGAGACATCTCTAATGGTGCATGAGGGAGGGAGAAGAAGAAGAAACGGCCACCAAGCGTCCTACGGTTTGAGGAACGAGGGGCTACGAGCATCCAGCGTCCATTGGAAACAGAAATTCTCATACACCACTAGTAGACTCTCCCCACCCAATGTGTATCCGTACCGTATACACGGTACAAATAATATGCAAGACGTCATAGTATATATAAGTAGACCTGTACCAACCACTAGACCAGACGCGAACTCACGTGCCAATGATCAGTCGACACACAAATCCATGCTCTCAACTCACTCATATAGTGATCGTGTATGATACGGTGTCCGGCTAGAAGGTACCACATACCTTCACAATACACGAGATAAGTCCACTACTACTAGACGCGTGCACACAACTGAGAAGTAACTAGGTAACATAAACTAACTGCAAAAATATACAATCAAGCAAGGTGTACTTGCCTGTGTCCAGCAACTGAGTATCTGGGTCCAAAGTAGAGTCCGAGTCCCGAGAAGCAAATAATCCTAAACAAAATTTATCTCTAATTAATTACTAATTAAACAAATTAAACAATTCATTTAATTGCTAAGTAATCTATAATTTAAATTAATCTAGTACTACTAGCTAACTAGTATCAAATTTTTATGAATAATAATTATACAATAATAAGTAGGTAACCATACTTATTATCATACCATTTATATTCTGAAATTTATTTACAACTAAATATTTAATAATTAATTAACTAATTAATGATAATCAATTAACCAACCATTTTAATACACACATGAATACACAATTCCTAATAATACTAACTTAAATAGTAAAAATCCTTAAAAATCATTTTTAGTCTATTTTAATAATAAACTAAATAATATCAGAATAATAAATATATATTATATATATATTTTACAGAAAATGAATTATTACCATTAAACTATTTATTAAATAACTAGTTGAATAATAACAATAAGTACTTAATAATTCTAAATAAATCCAAATAAATCACCACCAACCTTAAATTTAATCATTAAAACTAAATTCACAGTAGTAACACAAAATTAATAATTATTTAAATCAATAAATAATTATTACACAATTGATTACATAAACCTAAACATGATTCTCAAAATTACTTTTAAGTCTTAAAAATTCGTAAATATATCTAAAATACATAAAATAAATTCCTAAATACCATATTTACACATTTCTAACAGAATCATATCACTTAAAAAAATTTACAATATTTATATAATTAATAACAATTAATTATATAATATATTCAACTTATGTAATAAATCTAGAAATTACTCAACTAAATCCAAATAATTATAAATAATAATAAATAAATATTGGAATTATTTTCTACAGAATAACATGCTATTACAAACATTTTCTATTCAATAAGTATTATTTAATTACTAACCAAATAAATAAGATAAATTGAAAACAATATTTAATATTCAATTTGATTAATACAAAACTTCCAAGATAAATCTAAATATAATATTTTAAACACCAATCAAATTCTGGAAAAATTTCCATAACTTACTTTATAATTAAATCTATATTTTCCATATAAGTTATATTATTTAATTATTTATTAATTAAATAATAAGCATCAAAATGGAATTAATTAAACAGTGTAAATTTGCTGTTTTTCACATAAAATAATTATAAATTAAATTATACAAATTCTGGAAAAATTATTTTAAAATACTATATTACTTATACAAACTTTTTCATGTACAAAGTTTTCTCTAATTCATAATCAAAATGTTACATAAAAATTAAAACAGAAAACATATTTAATTAATTACTAACATTGAAACTTCATAATTAAATATAAATAAATATCAATAATTAATGTTAAATCACACGAAAATTAGGGTAGAACCCCTACATATTTACCAATGATTTCCTACATTTAGATCTAATTAATCATCAATCTATTCATCACAACAATCCTTACAATAATCTGAATATTCAGAATTTAATTATTAAAACTTGGTTTAAAGCATGCAAAGAGGATTTAATCCACGTGACAGCGCCACGGGGGATCGGGGTTACCTTGCCACGCCGCAGTGGGGTGGCTCGCCGACGAGGGGGGGTTGCGCCGACGAGGGGGCCGCCGAATGCTACACGCGGGCGCGGGAAACGCCGCATCTCGTCGTCGACGGCGGGGCTCCGGGTGAGGGGGGAAGGAGATAGACGAGAGAGAGAGAGAGAGGGATAGGGTGGCGGTGATGAAGGGGGCTGGTGGTTTGTGTGGAGGCAAGTTTAGGGTTAGGGTTGAGAGTAGATGCATATATATATATATATATATATATATATATATATATATATATATATATATATATATATATATATATATATATATATATGCATGAAGGAGATCCAAATGAATAGGACCATACTGGGTTGGGCCTAAGTTAGGGTTAAACTTAAGGAATGGGTTTGGTTGCTAGGAATTTTAACACCACATCTATATAAGTATAGATATATATATAATCTAAAAATAAAACCAATTGAATAATAACACTATATATATTTAATTATTGATATAAATATAATCTAATAATAAATCTATATGAAACTTGGTTAGAGTTTATAAATAATTTAATAATTAATGTAACAACATTTATTTAACAAATAACAATATTTAGTAATCTTGCATCTATATATATATTTACAATATAAATTAAACCCTGATTAGAAATAATTAATTAATTATTTAAATAAATAGATTAACAAGCTATTCTTCAAAAAAAAAAAAAAAATTTTAAAAATTCCCTGAAAATTCAGGGGGTTTACAGATCCGCAACCTCTTTGTGGACTATTCCCTTATCATCAACATATTTAAAATATTGATGAAGAGTTGATGGAACAACATTGTGCTCATGCAAGAATGGTCTCCCCAACAGAGCGTTGTAAGAACAACCAAAATTGTCAATAATGTAGAATGTAACTTTTGTGCGAAGATTGCCAATTTGAAGTTTTAGGCGAATCTTGCCCAAAGGTTCACTCTTTCCTTGATTGAATCCAAGGATGGTAGTGATTGTAGTGGAGAGACTATGCACAGGAATTTTCAAAGCATCGAGCATCGTCTTTGGCATAATACTGAGAGCAGACCCTGGATCTATCAGAATACGATTGACTTTCATTGAATCGACATATCCTATATAGTAAAGAGGACGGTCATGCCTGTTGTCTTCCATCAGCATGTCATCTTGCGTGAAAGTTATGTTTGGAATAAATTCCTGAACATTATTACAAGAGACTGGTTCTGCTTCGGGCTTTTTGAGAAAGGTTAGACAAGCCTCTGCTTGCATAAGGGCTTCACTTAAAGTTTCCCGTGTCTCTTTAGAAAGACGCAAGAGCTCAAAGATAGACAACTTTGCTGGTGTATTGGCTAATTGAGCCAATATATCGAAGTTATAAGGCTTCTCAAGTCCAGTAGGAGTTGATTTCTTCAAAGGTTTGTCAAAGCGGACCTGTTGCTTGCCTTTATCAGCAACCGTTGGCTTAGGAGGGATAGGAACCACAATTGGTGAAGATGTAGAAGGATTTTCTTCACTAACAACAGGTTGTGCTGAGGTAGGTTCTGAAGAAGAGGCAGGATTCTCTTGAGCTTCAGGGTAATCCTTCAAATAAGGTTTTCCTGATCTAGTGCGTAATAGAATTTCTTCGTCAATTATGGGGTCAAAAGACACCATGTTGTAAATCATTGTTTTGCCTTTGGAGCGACTTTTTCTCTTGGAAGAAGAAGAATCCTCGAACTCTGAAGTAAGATCAGGATGGATCCACATAACTTCGCCGTTGTCAAGAGACAAAGGAACAAGTCCTTCGTTTGGCGGGGAAGGGAGATTTTCAATCTCGAGAGTAGCCCTTGGAATAGGAATGACACCATGCTGTATCATCTGCAGGGGAAAATTATCAAACTGGACTGAAACCATATTGGCAGTAACAGTCTTTTCATCTTGTTGCAGAGTAACAACTCCAGCATTGACAAGTTCTTGAATCTTACCCTTGAGCACGTAACATGCTCGAGTAGGATGTCCAATGAACCGATGATAGACACAATACTTGGGATGATCAGTCTTATTGACTTCATCAGGTTTCTTTGGATCAGGGAGTTGAATTTTATTGCTTTTGAGTAAACACTCAAAGATACTTGCAGTGTCATTCTCGTCAAAGGAATATTCTACCTTCGGACGAGGTTTCCTCGGTGGAGGTGCAGAAGGAGTAGGAGTAGATGTAGGCGGAGCCACATTGACAGCCAAAGATTCTTTATTTTTGTTCAAATTAATGTTCAAAATCTTTTTTGCTTTGCGATTGTTCTGGCGATTGCCACCACCTGAATTCTGATGCTCATCTCGATCAGGGTTAGACATTTGTACCCCCAATTATTTGAACTTGTCGGCACTCACTTCAGCGGCTTTGGCATTGACGATGAATGAGGGCCAATCTTGGAATTGGGTAGATCCCGTCCACATACTAATAATAGGCAAAAGATTTGCCTTACAAGTATCAATAGTGACAACAGCTGGAGTCCCTGGAGGCATTTTCAAAGCTTCACGGCGGAACCGTTCAATAAAACTCTCAGCAGTTTCATTATGTTTCTGTTTGATTTTGTTGAGAGCTGACATTGTCATATCATTAAATCCTTCATAGAATCGTTCTAGAAAGATTTGTTTGAGACCTGAAAAGGATGTGATGCAACCATCTGGCAAACTTCTATACCAGTCGTATGCTACGCCGGCTAAACAACCAACGAACACTCTGGTAAGAAGAGCATCATTTGGCTGAAGTTGAACAGTCATTACCTCAAAATGATTAATGAATTGACTCGGGGAAGTACTGCCATCGAACAGAGAGATTGTAGGGATTTTGTATTTCGGAGGAAACGGGACGTCCTTCCATTCAACCGGATAGGGCTGCTTAATCCCCAACCTTTGTAAATTATCTTTCTCTTTGAAAGCTTCAAACTGAGTTCGCAAAAGCTTGACAGCTTTATTGGCATCTTCAGATGAAGATGAAGGAGCTGGTTGAGTCAGAGTGGTAGGAGGAGGAACAGCATTATAGGCACTACCCCCAGCCCCCGATTGACTGGGTGTAGTTTGAACTTGAACTTGTACAGGAGGAATTTGAGGAGGTACTACCCCCAGCCCTGTATTAACAGGCACCGATGAAGCTATGATTTCAGGATTCACAGCAACTGGTATTGTTGGTGGGGTAGCATGTTGTGCCATAATGATAGAATGCATACTAGCGACCATTTCAGCCATGGACTTCAGCTTATCTTCCAGTGCAACAATTCGCTGTTCTTGATTTGTAGAAGTTGACGCATCTGGATCATCAGTGACAACATAGGCTGTCACTTCTCTAGGTATAGTAGATAAAACTGTTTGTTCAGAGCTTTCGCTATATGCGTCATAGTCAGAGAAAGATTCGTCTCCTGACTGAGAAGTAGGAAGATAACCCGAAGGATTTTGAAGAAGATTCCTTTGACCGATTGTGTCTCGGCTGCGGGAACGAGTATTCCGAAATACCCCTTCAGAGGATTCTTGGAGTAAATTCAAATATCGTTGGCTTGGTTTACGAGGCTTGCCATGCTTGGAGCACTTTCTACCCCCAGTGTCTCGAGAAGCCATGTTGACAGAAGCGTACAACACTTCATCTTCATCCTTTGACATTTGTTCAGTTTTAGCAAAAGTCAAACGATCAAAGACAGATCGCTTTGTTGTTTGACAACAACATTGGATAATGACTTTATAATTGCAATGATGGTCAGATGATTGCACTGAAGGAGTTGAGACATCATCCCATTTTTGTCTGAGATGTTCTCGGAGGTCAGAAACCATGCCAGGACGAGGAAAAGTTCGAGGGATATGTTTCTTGATCACATTTGGAACATGGTTCTGATTCTTCAAATGTTTTGTTCCCTGAGTGTACAAGGAAGTACTTACTTCATTGGCATAAGTGTCAGGATTTTTGTTCCTGGAGATTTGTCTTTGAGGCTTGACCTTTGGCATAGGTTGTTTACATTTTGCCGAAGTTGGCCTGTTAAGATATGTTCGTAGGTCTGCAAATTCACCCCCAGGGGTTTCTGTTTGAGACACCAACAGTTTTTCTTGTTTGGAACGGGATATCTGGAATGTCGGAAGGTCTTGAAATTCTGCCACCGGGGTAGGCAGAATACCTCTTTGATCAATACAAGTTCCTTTGTCATGAAGGTAAAAAGAATCCTTGTTTGTAGGAGTTCTTGTACTGACAGTTGCCGAGACACGTTCAATTTGATCTTCTTCGGTGAAGACCGAAGAAGACTGAGAAAAGACCAAAGGGCCCTTTCCTTTATTCTGTGAAGAAGGGATAGCTAAAGAGCGTTTCCCTCTGTTATCTTCCGAGTCATGAGACAAGGAAGTTTGAGAAAAGACCAACGGGCCTTTTCCTTTGATCTGAAAATGAGGAGGAATAGCTAAAGGACTACCCCCAGTAGATTGTGCTGGAACAGCAGAATATTTAAGAGGAGCAGCAGAGATTTTCTCTTTATTATGAGAAGAGGAGAGTTTAGCCAAAGGGCTATTTCTCTTGATTTGCGCAGAGGTGGTTTGTGCATGAGTGGAGGGTGCACTGGTTCTGGCCACAGAAGCAGGAGTCCTTGCTTTAGAGTGCTTGGAAGTCACTTTGGTTGCTGGAATGTTAGTTTGCGCAGGAAAAGCTACTGCCAATTGCGCCAGAGTCATTGGAGTCTTATGTTTTGACAAGGCAGCATATGAAGTAGCCTATACAACAGTGGCAACAGACTGCGCAGGATTGACTGCAACAGATTGTGCAGCAGTTGTTGAGATAGACTGTGCAACAGTTGGCACAGCAGTTTGTGCAGCAGTATGATTAGCAGATTGTGCAACAGTCTGCACAGCAGTTTATGCAACAGAGTTTGCAGCACCTTTAATGGCAAAACTGCCAGATTGTGCAGCAGTCTTGGAAACCCATACTGAGCGTACTTTGCTCTTGGCAGAAGTGGCTACAGTACGGGGAGTGGTCTTGGAGTTGAGCATTGCCTCGTAGGCTGTCTGGTTGACCTTAACAACCAGGGTCTTCTGCGTCTTCCCGATAGACGCTACGTCACATTGAGTTGCTACTTCCTCGTCGGAGGAGAAAGTTGTCCCCAGCAGAGTCGCCATTTTGTTTGCAAAAACAAAAGTATAAAACTTTATTGATACAAACTGTAATAAAGATTACAAAAATTCTGGGAAAATTACAACTATAGGAATCCAATCTCGATGACGATTGCTTTATCCCTTGGACGATGTGAACTTTTGAAGACGAAGCCTCTGAAGTTGAAAACAACTCAGGAAACTGAAGACGAAAGCCTCGGAAGTTGAAGGCAAAAGCCTCGAAAGTTGAAGGCAAAAGCCTCGGGAGAATGCAGCAGCACTTGGACAAGAACTCCTGGACTCTCTCTGATCTCTGATACTTGCTCTCTGATCCCCTTGAATGAAGACTTGAAACTCTATTTATAGAGTTCTGGAAATAACTAACTTTCAGTTATTTTGGACTGCGTAGGATGATTTGCGCAGCAATTGGTTTGTGCAGCATTGGACTGCGCAGGCAGTTACTGGGTCGTGGGCCAACTATCATGGACACATGGCATCATTTGATAAAAATGCGCATGATCGTGCATAAACAGTTGCCACGTAATGAACAATTGATGGCATGAATGCAACGTGTCTTTTATCAGTTATGTTGATGGAGTGCGCAGACTTGACTTGCGCAGACTTGGTTTGCGCTAGCTCAAACTGCGCAGACATATTTTGCGCAGACTTAGATTGCGCCGGATTGGATTGCGCTGCCAGCTGTCCGCCGCCCTCGAGCACTGTGCGGCGCAGGAAACAAACAGACTCCTTGTTATTCGTGCTGTCAGTTGTCAGAAAAGATTTGATTTGATTTGGTAATGATGACTTCTGCCACGTCAGTCTGCACAGTTGGAAGTGTGCGCAAAGCAGTATGCGCAATCTGATTGCTGCGCAATCTATTGTATGCGCAATTCATCCAAATGATGGTTTGCTGGATTTTTTGACCTTGTTGATTGATGCAACTTGATTTTTAAGGACCTACATCTATGTCAATACCTTAAACTGATTTTTGTATTTCACCTGATGACCCATTTCACTACTAATTTCACTGACCTGGCAAGTTCTTCCTGAGAGTAATACTCAGTTCTCTGGGAGTTAACTCATTGTCCTGCAATTGAAATCAATTGAACCTGAAATGAAGTTCAGATTTAACCTGAGAATTTTCATCTCAGTTAATCTAAAACTGAGTTTGCTTTTCCAGTGACACTGAGATAAACTTGAGTTGAACTGCAATGTAATCTCAGTGCATATGATTGATCTCAGTGAATGTTCAATACAATTCAGTGAAGGTGTAATACAATTTCAGTGAATCTGAATTGATTCTCAGTGTAATCTGAGATGAGCAAGTTAGTATTCAACCTGAACCTTATTGTGAACCTGAGATGTAATTCTCAGTGAAAAACTGAGAAGCCAATCGCAGTGTAGGTAAACTGAGAACCTAGCCTCCTGAAGCTATTTTGAATCAGCAGTATTGGCAAGTGGAAGTTCACCTTGGTTCATGATAGGCAAGTCCTATTATCCTTAGTTCTTTGGACAGAACACATATTGTAGTTTCTAAGGAAATTAAGTTATATTTTGTCTAGAAATCCTAATATTTTTCCATAGTTTAATTTAAGACTAAGTAAGTCTAGTTGTTCATTTTCCAATCAATGTTAGTAATTTTATATTCAAGTATTAGTTGACTAATGGTTATGAAGAATAGTTGTAGAAAATTTAATGATGGATAATGGGCTTAACCAATATCATAGCTTGTAGTTGGACATGTTAGAACTGTAAGATACCAATATAGAGCTTGATTGGTTATTAACCAACTTGCACCAATATAAACCAGGAGGATATCCAGCTTCCATTGTTCACCCGTACCTTTCGGAGACAGGCAAGTACACTCTACGGTTTTATGCTTTTCATTATATATCCTGTGCTTCCTTGATTGACACAATTGCAACACGTCATGTACTTTCTGGTGCTCATGTTCTCTTGTTCTTATTACTTGTATCTGGGGTGGGGAAATATACTATCTATGTGACCAATCCTAAGTAACAACTCAGGTGTGTTTAGCTTAGACCCTGCATCGTGCACGTGGGTCCTAAGCCGCCCATTCATGTGCTTTCAGGTGCTTTCATGTGCTTACCCTAGCCAGTCATATATTTAGTTATATTTCAAATGTAGTACACATGTTCAGGAGATATACCTTGTACTTATTTTCTGTGATTCCATGATATCATATTCTTTCAGGTGCTTACATATCATGTTCTTTCATGTTCTTACATTCATGTTCTTCATGTACTTTACACTGTTCTTCATGTACTTATTCACTTGTTCTTTCCTGTACTTTCCATGTTTCCTTGTACTTTTATATCATAATGTCTTGTTCATTACCTAGAATTGTACTTGCTCCGCTCCTGAATAGGATATATTGCAGGTGAGATGGAGGCCTTGTGTGACACCTACTATGGTCAGGATATTGCTTTCCCTGCTGAGCCAGCTGGAGCTGCTTGTGACCTAGAGGCTGCAGAAGCTTAGTGCTTCTTTAGTATTTCCTATTATCTTTCCGTATATTGAGACTAGCAGACTCTTTTATTAGTTGGAATGTAATAATTCAGATATTGTACTTTACTCTGGTTGGGACACTTTTATATAGATGCTGTGATTTCATTCATGTTCATATTATCTGGTTAGTTTTCCTAGAATGGTACAGCTTACTTTGTTGTGTCTAACAATAAAGGCTGGGCGTGTCCGACTCGTATCCGATTATTCGGGAGCAGGTCGTGACATGTTTTTAGTGGTGGCCCATGCAGGTCCATCCTAATGGTGCCTAGGACTTAGCGTACTATTGGGGGACTTGATTATACTAGGGAAACTTGATCACAGCATAGGAAAATCGAGAAATAAGGGTATATCAGGTTTATCAAGTTTTTCAGGTGCTTTATTATTATAAAAACATTGTTTGTTAGGTTTTAGGGTTTGTCATTCAACAAGTTTTCTTTTTATGCAGATGGTCACTACGAGGAAGACCGCAGATCAGCCTGGAGGTTCAGGAGTTACAGGCGGCACGGAGCAGCCCGTACTCGATGTTCCGGCAGATCAGCTTCCGTCAGCACCTCCTATTTTTCCATTGCTACCTCCGATGATGACATTTGACGGCACCCAGGTGATTGAGATGTTTCAGCGCTTTCTGGAGGCCCAGAACCATCATACAGCGCAGTTCAGAGCGACTATCGTCGACGCGCTTAGGGCCAGAGAGCCGGCAGCACCAGTACCAGCTCCAGCACCAGTAGCACCTCCAGTACGGCGAGGACCGAGACCAGGGACGGCCAAGGAGTATCAGAACCTTTGCCCGATGGACTTCTGGGGCGACGAGGGGATCATCTATGCAGATGAATGGCTGGAGAATGCAGAGAGGACCTTGACCATGGCGAACATTCCAGAGGACCAGAAGGTGTCAGTGGCTAGCATGCGACTCATTGACTTGGCCAGAGCTTGGTACCGGGAGGACCCCCAGTTGACGGAGCCCCGAGTGTCTTGGACAGTTTTCAAAACACTGTTCAAGGAGAAATCTTTCCAGAGGTGGAGCGTGATGAGCTGAGGATGCAGTTTGAGGCACTACAGCAGGGGACGATGACGGTTACACAGTACACTTCGGAGTTTACCAGACTCAGCAGGTTCGCTGAGAACCTGATTAGAGAGCTAGAGGACAGAGCATGGAGATTCAAGAAGGGTCTCACCAGAGAGCTGCGTCACGCGGTGGCGATCAGTCAGGCGACGATGTATGCAAGCATTCTGAAGATTGCTCAAGCTGTGGAAAAGGAGGCAGACCCAAGGCCGAAGAGGGACCGGGACGTGGGCAGCAGCAGTCTTCAGGCACCAGCGAAGAGGGTTCAGACTCAGACCCAGACGAGGCCCCAGCAGCAGTATCACCGTCAGGCTAGAGCTCCAGCACATCAGCATCAGAGACAGCATCTGGCGATCAGTTGTGCTTTTTGTCACCGCCCCGGACACCATATCAACGAGTGCCGCAAGAGGTTGGGACTTTGCCTCTTCTGCGGATCCGATGCACATCAGATGAGGGACTGCGCTCAGGCTACAGCCAGACTAGCAGGAGGACCCCGAGGAGCTGGAGGACCACCGGTTGCACCTCCCAGAGCATTTCCTGCCATACCCTAGAGAGGAGGAGCTCTACCACCCCAGCAGCAGAGGTTTACACAGCACCAGCAGCAGCAGAGAGGAGGAGCACAACATGGACGTACTTATGTCATGGCTGCGATTGAGGAGGACGAGGCAGTAGCAGATGTGATTACAGGTTCTATATTCTTACATTCTTTCCCTGCCATTGCATTATTTGATTCTGGAGCCACACATAGCTTTGTATCATATGAGTTTTTGCATAGACACGGCTTCACACCCAAGCCCACTAGGCAGAACTGTCAGATCATGACAGGAGGAGGGTTAGTGCCAGTAAGTGAGATGGTGGAATGCCCTATCACTATTGCTGGGAGAGAGATTCGAGCTCGACTTCTAGTGATGCCACTGTCCGGGTTCGATGTAGTCCTCGGTATCGACTGGATGAGCGAGCAGTTTGCCGTAATAGACTGCCATAAAGGGAAGGTGATCTTCAGCCCGCCAGGAGTTCCACCGTTCGAGATCAGCAGACGAGTTACAGAGAGGCCAGAGGGAGTCTACTTCGGAGCTGTTGCAGAAGACCAGGAGTTGTCGCATCCACTTATCGCAGAGTTTCTTGACGTCTTCCCCGAGGAGCTGCCAGGATTGCCGCCAGATCGAGATGTAGAGTTCAGCATCGACCTATTGCCAGGATCAGCGCCGAAGTCCCAGTACCGTTACAAGATCAACCCGAAGGAAGCTGCAGAGTTGAAGGCGCAGATTGATGAGCTAGAGGGCAAAGGATTTATTCGGTCCAGTGCTTCACCCTGGGGAGCACCGGTACTTTTTGTGCCCAAGAAGGATGGGATGGTGAGGATGTGTATTAACTACCGTGCACTCAACAACATCACCATCAAGAATAGATACCCTTTGCCACGGATTGATGAGCTGTTCGACCAGCTTAGTGGAGCGAAGATCTTTTCTAAGATTGGTCTTCGGTCGGGATACCACCAGATGAAGGTTCGGGAGCAGGATATTCCGAAGACAGCCTTCAACACCCGATACGACCAGTATGAGTTCCTGGTGATGCCGTTCGGACTCACCAATGCCCCAGCTGTGTTTATGAACCTAATGAATAAGGTTTTCCACAAGTATTTGGATAAGTTTGTCGTAGTCTTTATTGACGACATTCTGATCTATTCGAAGATAGAAGAGGAGCATGTAGAGCACCTGCGGATTGTTTTAGAGATTCTGCAGAAGGAGAAGCTGTACGGAAAACTCTTGAAATGTGAGTTTTTCTTAGACAGAGTGGAGTTTCTAGGGCATGTGGTGACTGGAGAGGGGATTTCTGTGGATCCCAAGAAGATTGAAGCCGTAGAAGCATGGGCACCTCCCAAGTCAGTAGCAGAGATTCGTAGTTTCCTGGGTCTAGCAGGATACTACAGGAAGTTCGTGAAGGATTTTGCCAGGATAGCAGAGCCTATGACGAAGCTTACACGGAAGGACGAGGAGTTCATCTGGAGCGACGCCTGTCAGTCAGCATTTGAAGAATTGAAGAGAAGACTCACGACGGCACCAGTTCTAGCTTTGCCATTAGGATCAGGAGGATTCGTCATCTACAGCGATGCTTTCGGGAAAGGCTTGGGATGTGTGCTGGAGCAGAACAAGAAGGTTATAGCGTATGCTTCTGGACAGTTGAGGCCCCATGAGAAAAACTATCCCACACATGACTTGGAGCTTGCAGCAGTCATATTTACCTTGAAACTGTGGAAGCATTACCTATATGGAGAGAGGGTGGATGAAGGCTTTCTGTGAACAAAAACAATTTGTAGATGGCAAATTGAAGGCTTTGTAGAGTTGTATGTGGATAAGCTTTGGTGGTTTGGAAATTTTTAGGCTTAAAGCATCAACCTTGAATGAAGGGGTTCAAGGCTATTTATAACCAAAGCATTGAAAAGAGCTCAAGGCAACTTTTCAGTCCACGAACCGGCATACCGCCGGTATGATCCGGCATACCGGCGGTATACCGGTCTGGAATTGCAACGGCTAGAAATAGAGGCAAATGAGATCATTAATTGCTGGAAATCCGACCGTTGGAATTTCAACGTTTCGGAAGCGGTATACCGTCGGTATGATCCGGTATGCCGTCGGTATGCCGGTTTTGTAAACAGAAACTTTCTGTGAACAAAAACCGGTATACCGTCGGTATACTCCGGTATACCGTCGGTATGCCGCTTATCCACCAAAAATGATCCTGGGCTTATTTCTGCCCTAGCTTTCGATTTTGCCATCCATTTTTTTGTGTTTACAATTATTCCTAAGACTCATTACAGACTCCAGATATACTTAGACAGGTGCAGGCTTCTTCAGAGTCTTGAAATGATGATGGCATGGCTTGGCTTCTTTCTTTGATAGGTGCTGGCTTTTTCCCTTGGCGGTAGCTATCCAAAGATATCCAGTTTGTGAAAACTGAATACCTTTCGGGGGCTTCGCCCCCGAACCCCCGACGAGGGGCGCTGCCCCCTCGACCCCCGTCCGCTGACCGGGCAGCGGAACCCCCGGTGCGTGGCTCCAGAGATGTCGTCGGGTGGTTCAGAAAAATCTTGTGGGATCCATCATCTTTGGCCCACCATGATTTCTTCATTGCATATGTCCACATTGATCTTGCTTATTGCTTTTCTGCATGTACATGTTAGACGAACAAAGTAATACATAGTAGCAAGTATGATAAGTTTAATGCTCATTAGGACAATGATGAGTTTAAGTATAAGTGCTAAGGTGATAGCATAAAAGTTAGTGATATCATAATGATTAAACTTAATTGAATAACCACAATCAAAAACATAGTTTTGATTTTGGCAACCCGATTAAATTTAAGATAGAAAGCTCATATTACTAATATGTAAACCAATAGGCACATATCACCAAAGGTATAAGTATAAGTAGAAATGCTATAGTGATAGTATAAAGATTAGTGATAATGAAATGCTAAACTTAATAGATTAACCATATTCAAAAATATGATACAATCATTGGGCCAACAATCTTCACGGACCACAAAAGCCTGAAGTATGTCTTTACTCAGAAGGAGCTGAATATGAGGCAGCACAGATGGCTGTAACTCATGAAGGACTTCGACATCTGTCTGCAGTACCACCCTGGGAAGGCGAATGTGGTAGCAGACGCTCTCAGTCGATATCCTATTGCTATGTATCTCACTATGGACCGTCATCTTCTGGAGGACCTTGAGAGCCTTGGGATTGAGATTGTTCTCCCAGGATATGGAGGTCAGATGATGCATATGCAGATACAGTCGGGATTGTTAGAGAAGATCAAGGAGGCCCAGCTTCTTGATGAGGAGCTCCAATGTCTTAGAGCTCAGGCAGAGATAGGTCTGCTCGAAGACTTCACCATTACGGAGGACGGATCCTTGAGGCACGGGAGCCAGCTGTGTGTGCCCAAGGACTTGCGGGAGGAGGTGATGCAGGAGGCCCACCAGTCGCAGTATTCTATACATCCTGGATCTACCAAGATGTACAAGGATTTGCGTGAGTATGTTTGGTGGTATGGGATGAAGAAAGAGGTTGCCAGATTTGTTTCCATATACCTGGTGTGCCAGCAAGTCAAGGCGGAGCGTCAGAGACCAGTGGGACTACTCCAGCCTTTACCTATTCTGGAATGGAAGTGGGAGCACATTACCATGGACTTCGTCTCTGGATTATCGTACACTCCCAGTGGCAAGGACGCTATTTGGGTGATCGTGGACAGATTGACAAAGTCTGTTCATTTCATTCCGTTCAAGGTTGGGCTGTCGATCGAGAAGCTTACAGACCACTACATGCGTCAGATCGTGAGGATTCACGGGGTGCCGATTAGCATCATTTCAGATCGAGACAGCCGCATTACATCATACTTCTAGAGGAGTCTACAGCAGAGTTTGGGATCACAGTTGACGTTCAGTACAGCCTATCACCCACAGACGGACGGACAGTCTGAGAGGACCATTCAGACCTTGGAGGACATGCTGCGGGTTTGCGCACTCGATTTCGGCAGTTCGTGGGAGGACCATTTGCATCTTGTAGAGTTTTCCTATAACAACAGTTATCAGGCTAGCATCGAGATGACTCCATTCGAGGCGTTGTATGGACGGAGATGTCGCACGCCGTTATCTTGGGACGACGTTGGCGAGAGAGCTTTGCTTGGGCCAGAGATGGTGGTAGACTCAGCTGAGAAAGTCAGACTGATCCGGGAGCGTATCAGAGTTGTACAGGATCGGCAGAAGCACTGGGCGGACAGCAGCAGACGGACACTTGAGTTCGAGGTTGGAGACAGAGTATTCCTGAAAATCTCACCGACTAGGGGCATCATCAGATTCGGCAGAGACGGGAAGCTCAGCCTGAGATTCATCGGACCTTTCGACGTGACGGCGCGAATTGGCGAGGTGGCGTATCGACTAGCGCTTCCAGATAGCTTGGAGGGAGTGCACGACGTCTTCCACGTATCTCAGCTTCGACGATACATTCCAGACCCAGGCCATGTGGTAGACTATTCCGAGCTGGAGGTGGGCCCGAGATTGACCTACGAGGAGCAGCCAGTAGAGATCCTCGATTGGAGGGAGAAGCACTTGCGGAACCAAACTATTTCTCTTGTTTGCGTCATGTGGAGACACCACTCTCCGGGAGAGTCCACATGGGAGCGCGAGGACGAGATGCAGGAGAGCTATCCCAATCTGTTTGATTGATTTGATTGTACTCTATCTCTCTTAAAATTCTATTTTCAATAAATAACTGGAGTTTGGATCTTTTAAGAATTGGGGAGTTTGTGTTGGTCGTTTGAATTTCGAGGACGAAATTTTTCAAGGGGGAGAGATTTGTAACTCCACCTTTCTAAATAGTGAAATTTTTAAATTTTTTATTAATTAAATAATTTGGGAATTGATTATGTTTTAAAAATATGTAAAGTTATATATTTTATAAATATCATTAAGCCTTGGGCTTAATTTTATAATAGCCCATCAATTGGATTAGGCTTATACTGAAAGCCCAAAACCATAATCTCAATCCTATAGAAAGGATTGATTTCCTTAGCTAAGTACTTTTAAACTCGACCTCAGCCTTTTCAAATTTGGAGTTCTAACGGCCATGGCAGAGGCTATGTGCCCAACCGATTGCCAGGGAGAGAATGGAAGTTTTTTGCCAATTGTGGCCTACTCCTCATGCTACCCCCTCTATTTAATCCCATCTTCTCTTCAGAAATTTCACCATTCACCAAACCTTTCCATCTCGTCCCTGTAGCTGAGCTCAAGTCAGGAATCATGGTGGACGCGTGAGGAAGGAGCAGAAGTTGATCTTGAAGATCTAGCCGGCAAATTGAAGAGTGAGCTTCGTCGATCGACCACGAATTCGATCTGTTCTTGGTAAGTATCTAGAAATCGATTCCTGATTTGATCTGTTCTCGACCAAGGCAATTTGTTCATTGGCTCTTTGTTCCATTTTTCGAAGGATTGAACGAGACTGCTCTTCTTGATTTAACTGGTTGAATGTCGAAGCTCTGAAGTTCGATTGAGCACTCCTTGTACATCCGTCAGATGTATATGAGTATTGATTTCCTCATCTCATTCATTCAATTCTTTGATCGGATCTGGTTTTGTAAGTTATAAGAGTATTTGGTATCGATCCGATCTGATCTAGATCGAGTGAACAATCTGGTGTTCCTAGGTGTAGATGCATGCTTACTGTTTGATTAATTTCCTTGTAGATCTCTGTGACAATTAGAATTTTGGTTTAAGCCTTGATCCTTTCGAATTTGGGTAAGTTCCACTAAAATTGTGATTCCTTCATTTTGGTGAAGATCGATGGATCTATTTCGAGAACGTGATCCTTGTTTCCATCACTGATTCAGGAATTCAAGATTTGTGCTTGCATAAGTGTTGAGCCAGCCATTGATTAGCAATTTAAGGTAATCCTCTTAACTATCAGTGATTCTAAGCGAGGAGTGAGTGTAGCATAACAACTGTCAGATTAAATGTTTGAGATTAGTTAGTTTAGCAAGTGTTTTCAATACATGTTCTTGTTGTAGTATATAAATCATAATTTCAGTCCTAGGTATAAATTTCCTTTTTGTTCACTCTAACCAGTAGGATGTTTAATGTATCTGTAAGAGAGGTGGCCATTTATCAGGTTACTTTTATCATGTAGTTAACTGATTTTAGGAGTTAACTGGGAATAGGCATCATCTGTACATTCAGTGTTATTTCAATCTTGGTATAGGATTGGGTGTAACACATTGGTGTTCTATAGATGGGGGAGTAGTACATTACATCAGTTTTCAATTGTAGATACTATGAATCCTGTCAGCTTTTCCTATGGGATTGACAGCTCATCATAGGCTGATTTATTTTCAGTCTTGACACAAGACTGAACTGGAGAAACTTGTGTAATCTACAGTGATTTGGGTGGTGATTTTCTGTTGGGATAATCACCTATTCGAATCATGGATCCTTGCACTATTGGACTAAGAGGGGTATCACTACTCTTACGTCTTTTCTGGAATCATATTCAGGATGGTTGAACACAACAGTATACAGGAGTAGGGTACTACTGTCACTAGAGTTCTCTATAATCTCAGTTTGGATTTATTCTCTTGCAATAGATTATATTGAGATGTTGTCTGAGTGAAATCAGCCTTAGTTGTTCAGGACTTATTTTAGCATGGGTGCTAATTTGCTGTGTATCAGTTAGAGTATGGACTGGAAGGAGGATAATAGTTGCACTCGACTGAATATCAGTCCTAATAAGAGAACTGAACTATGGTGTCACCTGAGAATGGAATGAATATCAGTCCATTTTCAGGGAACTGAGAGTTTCTATGAACCTGAGAGTCTCAGTCCAGACTCAGGAAAATTTGAGACTCACTTGAGAAGTTCATCTCAGAGAACTATGGGCATTCTCAGGAAAACCTGGAACATTGGGTATGTAGTAGTGTGATTTGTACCATAATTCATGAGTCCAATTGATGAACCTGGGCATATCAGTTGGCTTCTATGTCAATACCTTAAACTAATTTTTGTATTTGACCTGAAGACGCATTTTACTGCTAATTTCACTGACCTGGCAAGTTCTTCCTGAGAGTAATACTCAGTTTTCAATGAGAGTAATACTCAGTTCTCTGGGAGTTAACTCACTGTCCTGCAATTGAAATCAATTGAACCTGAAATGAAGTTCAGATTTAACCTGAGAATTTTCATCTCAGTTAATCTAAAACTGAGTTTGCTTTCTCAGTGACACTGAGATAAACTTGAGTTGAATTACAACGCAATCTCAGTGCATATGATTGATCTCAGTGAATGTTCAATACAATTCAGTGAAGGTGTAATACAATTTCAGTGAATCTGAATTGATTCTCAGTGTAATCTGAGATGAGCAAGTTAGTATTCAACCTGAACCTTATTGTGAACCTGAGATGTAATTCTCAGTAAAAAACTGAGAAGCCAATCTCAGTGTAGGTAAACTGAGAACCTAGCCTCCTGAAGCTATTTTGAATCAGCAGTATTGGCAAGTGGAAATTCACCTTGGTTCATGACAGGCAAGTCCTGTTATCCTTAGTTCTTTGGACAGAACACATATTGTAGTTTCTAAGGAAATTAAGTTATATTTTGTCTAGAAATCCTAATATTTTTCCATAGTTTAATTTAAGACTAAGTAAGTCTAGTTGTTCATTTTCCAATCAATGTTAGTAATTTTATATTCAAGTATTAGTTGACTAATGGTTATGAAGAATAGTTGTAGAAAATTTAATGATAGATAATGGACTTAACCAATATCATAGCTTGTAGTTGGACATGTTAGAACTGTAAGATACCAATATAGAGCTTGATTGGTTATTAACCAACTTGTACCAATATAAACCAGGAGGATATCCAGCTTCCATTGTTCACCCGTACCTTCCGGAGACAGGCAAGTACACTCTACGGTTTTGTGCTTTTCATTATATATCCTGTGCTTCCTTGATTGACACAATTGCAACACGTCATGTACTTTCTGGTGCTCATGTTCTCTTGTTCTTATTACTTGTATCTGGGGTGGAGAAATATACTATCTATGTGACCAATCCCAAGTAACAACTCAGGTGTGTTTAGCTTAGACCCCGTATCGTGCACGCGGGTCCTAAGCCGCCCATTCATGTGCTTTCATGTGCTTACCCTAGCCGATCACATATTTAGTTATATTTCAAATGTAGTACACATGTTCAGGAGATATACCTTATACTTATTTCCTGTGATTCCATGATATCATGTTCTTTCAGGTGCTTACATATCATGTTCTTACATTCATGTTCTTCATGTACTTTACACTGTTCTTCATGTACTTATTCACCTGTTCTTTCCTGTACTTTCCATGTTTCCTTGTACTTTCATATCATGATGTCTTGTTCATTACCTAGAATTGTACTTGCTCCGTTCCTGAATAGGATATGTTGCAGGTGAGATGGAGGCCTTGTGTGACACCTACTATGGTCAGGATATTGCTTTTCCTGTTGAGCCAGCTGGAGCTGCTTGTGACCTAGAGGCTGCAGAAGCTTAGTGCTTCTTTAGTATTTCCTATTATCTTTCCATGTATTGAGACTAGCAGACTCTTTTATTAGTTGGAATGTAATAATTCAGATATTGTACTTTACTCTGGTTGGGACACTTTTATATAGATGCTGTGATTTCATTCATGTTCATATTATCTGGTTAGTTTCCCTAGAATGGTACAGCTTACTTTGTTGTGTCTAACAACAAAGGCTGGGCGTGTCCGACTCGTATCCGATTATTCGGGAGCGGGTCGTGACACTCGCTGAGGCGTGATGCCGCACGAGCCTGGAGTTGCGCTCGTGCAAGGCAAGATGACAAGTTCTCAAATGGTTATCTTTGAATTGAACGTTAACAATGAAAGAAAAACAGAGTATACGAAAACGATTCTCTTTATTGATATTCGAAAATCAGATTGCAAAGGCTTTCGATAGCCCAACGAAATTTGCCAGATTGGCTACAACACTCAGGTTCTCTCTTGCCCACAAAGGATTTTGCCGTTCATATATCATGCCTTCTATATCTCGGCCGCATCAATCCTGTCGTGAGTCCGAGCGTCAATGCGATCGTACGCTTCAATACGCTTCGGCATTCCAAGCCTCAACGCGTTCAAGCAACGCTTCGCCGCGAGCCATCCATTCCCTGCACCCTGTATGAAGCTGGTGGGGGATCAGTACGTTCGACCTCGCATATACTGAAGCAAAGATCTTATTTCTAAACCGATATTTTAATATTTATGTTGAATCATGCAACTTAGCTTATGATCTTGCTATGTTCTTCTTAGGGTCAATTTCATGGCATATTTGAAAGCGTAAAGCATGTTATCATAGCAAGCATATTATCGAATTGAATAGGCAAGCAAGCAATCTCGTGTTTGATTCGTGGCGCGACTTCTTACTAAGTCGACGCACTCGCCCTTGCACCGACGCAAGGTGAATACGCCTATCCGTTTTTCCTGTCATGTTATAAGTGCTCTCTATTCGGATCCATCCATGTAGGATATACGTATACCTTGCACTTCAAAACCCATCGCCCTTAACTATATGAAGGTCACTAGCTTGTCGGGCAAGAATGGACTTATATTTATCGAATCGAAACATAAGACGATGTTAACTCTGTGCGGTTGCTAACCAATATCAGAGGCCACCGAAATAATCGCAGCAAGTGGCTTTTCACGTTCATGAGACGGTCGCTACCCATCTAAATAAAGTGCACCAACAATACCGTAAACGAATCCCTCCTAGGCCGAACGGTCCCAGCGCCCTGGCGCGCCGCGTTCGAGGGAATACCCATGCACGATCTTTTATATCTTAAGTCCATTTGACCATGTAACAAATCTTATCTTTCATACAACCAAGCAAGTTCGCTTATCTCTATTTCAATTGGCACAACGCCCGAATGTTCTCAACGAATGCCCGACGGCCGCGAACATTTCGAAGGGCACCATGCTGAATTATCATCTCGTATTTCTTCCGTTAACTTTCTATTGTTCTTACATTTCATACTTCGTTTCAATGTTCAATGGCATTATGCCTCAACTCAATGTTCATCAACCGAACGACCCGAAGTTTTTGATCACCGTTCGAGGCATTATGTCATATCCGACAGTTCCGCCACATTCTTGCCACAACTGCATTCTCTCACAACGAAGCCATCTTTTATTATCCCGTGCACGTAGACACGTTTCGACCGTATTCCGATGTTCTATGACTTAGCATTCAATGTCCGTGGCTTGAGCGCTAGGGCGCTCGCCTATTGTCTTTCAATGTTCTAGCCGTTCTAACTCGTACGCGAAGGCACGGTATGGTTCGTGCACTAAGGCACTCGCCGAGTACAGTTATCCCATGTTCTTGCGGCTTGCGCACCGAGGTGCTCGCCTTTGCGATATCCAATGTTCCATAGCGACTCGTACGTTTGCCGTACGATTCATTTCAATTGTTCTATCTAGTGTTCGACACGCACTACGTTTATCACTCTATCGAGCCACGCCTGTGGCGTTGATAGGCTAACTCAGCATACAATGATATATTTGACTTATCGAATGAAGGAGTAAAAAGAAGTCAATCCTTCCACCTTGAGTCGATACGCCTTTGTCGTTTTGCCGAGCCAACGCGGCTCGATTTTATAACTTCGTTGCACGGCCACTCTCTTGACTTAGTCATTCGACCACTTCGTGCTTATTGAGTTTGTACGTCCGATTTGGCTTACCGTGCCAACGCTTCCGTCCGTCGTAAGGCGACAATTTGCTTTTACAGACCCCTTACTGAATAAGGCAAAAGATCGACCTCTAACATTTCAGCGTAAACGTATAGCCTGCACATGAAACCAACTAAAATCAATACTTGCATCGATTCGGACTTGCGCCTTGATCGATTCGATTTCTTAGAATCTTCGAGCCGTCTCAACGCACTTGTCCTTCGAGGCAACGCGGCGCTTCGTATCGATTCACTCGATGCATTCTTTGGGACAAGGCAACTCTTCGCATCGACTTAGTTCGATACGTTGCTCGGGAAAACTTAACACTTTGCATCGATTTACATCTATACGTAATCGGGTCAACGCAACTCTTCGAGTCAACGACTCAGCATAATGTACCGTGCGGAGCGGGGCATTACAGAATATACCACTCAAAACAAGGTTCGTCCCGAACCGAAACCAATACTAAATTTCCAAGGGTTTTATTAGATCGTTCTACGATCTCGTCTCACTATCGTTTGGATCGTACAACTTAGTTTGGAATCATACACATATTTTAGGCGTCCCACCAATATATGCATTTCAGCCAAGCTTAGTTGTAAGATATCAGAATAACGCAAACATGTAATTCTTATTCTCAATAGCTTGCCATATCGTATTCTCGATTGGACTTGGCTCTATTACTTGTTCTCGCAATTCTAGCACACATGCATATTGATACATACGCGATTCGCCAACAAAAGTTAAGGCACACAATGCGATTCAAAATTGCATTTCTCACTTTGTACGTTTCATTGGGACTATCAATTCTATGCGTCGCGTTAAGCCGTCGCGCATTCGATCATAACGAGTCTCAGCAACGCCTTGCGTTCGGCGTCACTATCCAACGATTTTTGATGTTTTACTTCGTATCTTATCTCGGCATGATTCTCTTTTGTTGACTTGCAAAAGCATCCACATTCAGGACTATGTCCGCTAGGTGACTTACCTAGACACCGTGCTCTGCTTCTCCCGACGCAAGTTTAAATTGACATTGCACAAAGGCCACAATCTATCTGATACAACAGTTTACATCAAGGCGACGGTGCTCAAGATAATGATCGCCTTGACTCGAGGTCTTTACGACACGCCTTACGTTCGATTCCTAACGAGTAGGAATTCACTAGCCAAATTCCTAACTTATCCGTCTCGCAACATCGAACATAATTTCGATTCACGCAAGCTCAATTGCAAGGCGATTCAAATCTAACAAAATAACTCACTACTAAAATATGATTTATTAGCGACGTAAGTTAGCGACGGCGTTAAATTACGTCGCTATATATAGAATTCAGCGACTCCTTTATATAAACATCGCAAAACGTCGCTATTCAGCGACGTTCAGCGACATATATAAAATTACGTCGCTGAAGAGCGACGTTACGTCGCTGGATTATTAAAATATGTCGCCATTTTGCGACGTTTAGCGACGTCCTCATGTGACGTCGCTAATATTTTTACTTAGGGCACAGCGTTTCGTTTTTCCCACTCACTCGAAATTTTCAATTTTTCCTTCCCCCCCTCCGGCGATTCCTTCGGCGACCGCTTCCCCCCCCCCCCCGGCGACTCCCTCCCCCCCCCCGGCGACTCCCTCCCTCTCCGGCGACCCGTACCCCCCCGTCGACCTCCTCCTCCTCGAGCTCATGTAAACCCTAACCTCCTCCTCCTACTCCTCCTCCTCCTACTCCTCCTCCTCCTCTCCCACGGACACACACACACACACGGACACACACGCACACACACACAGAGACACACACACACACACACGGACACACACACACACACACACAGAGACACACACACACACACGGACACACGGACACACACACATATGGACACTTCTGTTGTACATATTTTGATCAAACTGGGAATTTGTTGTATATATTTTGTTCGTAAGAGGTGACAATTCTTTTTATTTCTTTGATGAGTAACGAGGAAGCATGGACACTTCTAAAACTGGAGAAAGACGACCAAAACAAAGTTGAGGATGAAACAATTTTACATTCCAGTTGGCCATCATGACATCTAAGAACTGTTTTCTCGATTTTCATGTGTTTTCGTTACATATAATCCAAAAGCTTTGGACAAAAACTAAAAATGAATGTTAATTCCATAAATTTTAGATTAATTCCCACCGACACATTTTTTAATTCTTATTCTGTGAACTGCGTTTCTTATCAAATAATTCCTTGAAATGTTTAAATATAAGTTAAACCAGCCGTCAAGTGGTGTTTATCTTTCAAGGGTTTAAAAGGAATTTTCTTTGTAGTTCTCATGATCTTCTTGATTTTCCTTTCTCTAGATATTCAGTTGATTTTTTTCTAAAGTTTTTAAGTGCTTGTGTTACCAAAGGCAAAGCGAGCCACATTAGTTAGTTCAAGTCTCAAATAAACAGTGATAGATCAGAACATTGCGGTCTTGGACCGCACTTTTGAACCATCCGTCACATGTTCGCGTCCTATTGATAGGTCAATTGGCTGTGGGCCAAGCAAATTGAAGAAGGGACAAAAGAGATATTGACACGTGATCTACGGTCACGATTTACAGTCTAGGATCGTTGACTTTGTTTGACTTAGCTTGACCTTGTTTGACTTTGTTGTCTTCATGTTTGTTAAATGACACCCAGATACTAGTTTTAGTTTCAGTTTGCTTTGGTAACTCACTATTGCTTATTACTTGGTACTAGTTTTAGTTGATTGTGTTTTTTTAAGACTAAACAAATGACACCCAGATATTACTTGTGTGTATTAGATAGCTTGAGTTGACTCTGGTCATTATTGGCACTTGAATTATAGGTTAGGCTTGTATAGCCTTGAATGGTGTGTGCTAGCTAGTATTGGGATACCAATAGCGATAAGGTAAAGGGTACCTTGGTAGGTCATGACTAGAAATAGGATATTTGACTTAGATTTGACCTTGTTTGACCAAGGTTTGACTTAGCTTGACCTTGTTTGACTTAGTTTAACCTAGTTTGACCTAGTTTGACCTTGTTTGACTTTGTTTGACTTTGTTTGACTTAGCTTGACCTTGTTTGACTTAGTACAACCTAGTTTGACCGAGATTGCATATCATTGTTATTAGTAACTGTCCGCTACTAATGTGTGTCCCATAATAAGACATAATATACGAATTTGTGCCTGTTGGATAATGTGTGCCCATCTTTGCAGAATTATTTCCAAATGGATATGAATTACTACTTGCGGAATCGTTCATGGATGTACAATCGTCGTGCTGATAATATGTGGGGTGTGCGGGATGAATACATAGCGGGAGTAGAGCAGTTCCTGCAGTTTGCTAAGGCGTTCCCTCAGTACATGGACGGTACCAAAATTAAGTGTCCGTGTGTGAAATGTCATAACGTGAAATATTATCCAGAAGTGGAAGTGGCATATCATTTGTACTCGAGGGGTTTCACGCCTAATTACTATCAGTGGACCGCACATGGAGAACTTGTGTCTTTAGCATCAGAGCCGGAGCCTTATGTTGAGCCGTATATGCATGCGGGACCTAATTTTGTTTCAGATAATCATGCATACGACGACGGGTGCGTGAACATGGTTATCGACGCTGCGGGGCCTAGTTTCGTTCATGATGCACCTGAGGAGGCACCGAACGCCGATGCTGCACAGTTCATGGAGTTGCTGGAGAATGCAAGGACTCCATTATAGAAGTGGACACGACGGACGTTCCCTATTACACATCTAATTGTGTAGAAGAAGTAGAATTATCTGAAGAGGAAGATGCAGATGAAAGTGAAGATGTAGATGAGGAAGAAGAAGAAGAAGAAGAAGAAGAAGAAGAAGTAGATGAGCTAAACGAACTAGAATTTTCAGAAGAGGATTAAATCTGTACGTTTGTTTTATCATCATATTTGACACTTTAGTGACACTTCTATCATATAAATCTGTGACACTTCAGTGACACTTTATTGACACTTCAGTGACACTTTAGTGACACTTTTTGACTATGATATTTTTCAAAAATCTGTGATGTCTATCATATAAATATGTTTTTTTTGTTTTATTGTCATATGTTTTATTGTCAGGTATGACTAGACCATCTGGACGACGTGGAGGATTATATGTTAGGCAGTCCCGTCAGCCTCGAGCTGGGGATGGAGAGGGCAGTTTCGTACCCTCATCCTCATCTCCGAGTACGCCAGTATACCATTCTGTTCCCGGTCCATTACCAGGACAGGCTAGTTCTAGCAGGTTGGCGACTCCTCCCTCGTCGTCCAGCCTTCCTGTTCCCGGTCCATTACCGGGACAGGGCAGTTCTAGCAGGTTGGCGACTCCTTCCTCGTCGTCCAGCCTTCCTGATCCCGCGTCCAGCATCCCTGATCCCCCGTCCAGCATTCCTACTGTCGACGGCTCTATGAAGGGAGCCCACACCGATCATATGGAGGACGGCGATCAGACTGATCCTGCCCAGGCAGGAGGTGAGAGCGACCCTCCATGCGCTCCCCCGGGCGAGATGCGTATTGAGATTTGGACGGACGGGCCTATGAAGTAAGTTAATTAATTATTATATATTTCTCAAATGATTATATGTACATATATATTCATGAAAAATTATTATTGTATAGATATCGGCCTTCTGCAGTACAGAGACAGTTGGGGACATTTGTGAGGCAGAACTATGGTGGGCCTTGGCTCAACTACTCAGATGCTCCCGCAGATAGGAAGGCCTTTTGGTTCGCCCACTTCAAGGTAAAAAATTTGTTTATTTTTAAATTTTAATAATCATTTGTGTATATTATACAACTTTTGTATTTTACTTCTTGTAGAGGACCTATTTCTATCCACCACACCGGGCGACGAGGATCGAGGGCCAATTTCCTGCCGTCATAGCCAAGCTCATCCGTGATGCAATCGACGACCAGAAGCGTCGTGATCGTGCCGGACGTCCGATCCAGGGTTGGATTACGCCAGAGCAGTGGACTGCGATGAAGGCAAGATTCAGCGAGCGCCAGTACCAGGAGCGGTCTGAGAAGGCCAAGGTGGCGCGGTCGAGCGCCGGTAAGTGGTGTGGTGGCTCCATTCCGATGACGGAGCATTTTCGTCGTCTGGTACGTTTCCTATGACGGACATTAATTTATATATAGTTCGATATAATGTTTAATACTAATAATAGATAATATATTTTAACAGGTAAAGAAGGGTGAGGACCCGAACATGGTGACCGTCTTCCTGGTCACCCATCGGAGGGCTGGGGACTTCATTGACGAGAGGGCGACGCAGGCATATGTACGTTCTATTCAACTATTATTAACTGACTATAATTTAGAAAACAGAAAAATAGATATCAATATAGACTTTAGTAAACACTTACACGTTAGCAAACATGTTCTAGGCCGAGTTTGTTCGGCTACAGAAGGAGGCGGCTGATGCTGCTGCTGCTGCTAGTACGCAAGCAGAGGGAGGGGCTGGTACTTCCTCCCAGCCGCCTGCAGCTCCATCGGAGGACGAGCTCTGGATGACCGCCGTTGGCGGTCTTCAGAAGGGTACGTACTACGGTACGGGATCCTACGGCGCGTATTTGGCTTCGGAGTCATCCCGGGCCCCCTCTGTCAGTGCGCAGTCTCCGGCTACGCAGGCGTTGTCACGAGCTGAGGATGTTCGTCGTCAGATCGAGGAGCTGCATCGCGAGTTGCAGCAGCAGATTTCTGATGCGGTCGAGCGACGATCCGACCCTCCGATCGTCACCGGACGATTTGATGTGGTCGAGCGCAGTATATAGGAGCTGATGAGTCTGCATCAGGCTGCAGCTGCCAACTTGCAGACGCTCACCGAGTCTACGCAGCGCACGGAGCGTAGACAGGTCGAGCTGGACGGATCACAGAGGAGCCTTTCTCTCTCACTCGCTCAGTATACTGAGAAGGTGGTGAGTACCCTTGCTGCGCATGGTGAGCGACTGCGAGAGCTGGAGCAGGTACATCCTCCGGGTCCATCGACGGCGCCGACTCCAGATACTGTACTGCCTCCGGCGCCGACTCCAGACATTGTACTGCCTCCTACTGCCCCTACGGTACAGCTCACCCAGGAGCAGTATGACTACATTCTATCCCAGTTGCGCGGCAGGGGTCCGCAGTGATTTTATTGGTTTTTTTATGACTTGTATGTATTAGCCCTATGGGCAATTTGTTTATTCATACACTGTGGTTTATACACTTGGTGGGAGACTTTTTATCATCTTTTATTTTTATTTGACTCTATTGGATATTTGTGAGGATGTGTGTCTGTGATATTTACTTTGCACTGCCTCCTATTTTTATTGTGATATTTACTTTGTGATATCTGCGACGGGATGACAAATATACCTACGCTGGGTTATAAGCGATGATCTGATATACAAAGGAGATGCTGCCGAAATTTTAAAAAAATATATTGTGTATTTTTGTTATGATGTGTGTCTGTGTTTACAGTGAATGTGAAATACAGTGTTCGGAACCATCGACAGTTTCGATTACTGTTGTATGTTTTATCTTAGATAGAAATAGCAACAGTTCAGGGTGCACTTCTGAGAGCTTCATTTTCACGTCCTTCACTTTCTCGGATGTCGTAAAGGTTCCCGAGAAGGTGAAGGACGTGAAGAGGAAGCTCTGAGAAGTGCACCCTGAACTGTTGCTCTTTCTATCCAAGATAAAACATAGAACAGTAAGCGAAACTGTCGATGGTTCGAACACTGCACTTCACACACACTGTAAACACAGACACACAGCATAACAAAAATATCATTATATTTTTTTAATTTTTTTTTTAATATTAGCGACGTTCTGCGACGTACTGCGACGGCAAACAGACGTCGCTATACGTCGCTAACTAGAGACGTTACGTCGCTCGACGTCGCTAACTAGCGACGTCACGTTGCCCACGTGGCCACGTGGATGCCATGCCTCGTCATCATTTATAAACTTTTGAAGCATCGCTAGTGGTCGCTTTACGTCGCAATGTTGGCGACGTACATATACGTCGCTATGTGTCGCTGATTTTGCGACGTCTAGCGACAATTAACTACGCGTCGCAAATAGCGACGTTTGGTGACGAAATTGCCATCTGCGACTTACCTATAAGCGACGTCCGTTTTTTCGTCGCTAAATACGTCGCAAACTTGTTTTAGCGACGTATTTTCCATTTTTAGCGACGTCTCCTGACGTCGCTAAAATGGGTTATTTTAGTAGTGACTCATAAGTCATTCTCTTATCGTTCTCTCACGTGCATCGCACGAATCTCGCAATCTCCTATCCGAATCACCAAGTTCGTTGGTGAATTTCTAGTTTGATCGTCGACCAACATAACCATTCAAGCATTCATCCGACGAATACTCAAATCTAACTATATCATTCTCAATCGAAAGTTGTTCCAACAATTCTCGATCGTCTAGACTTATCGTCAATATGCACCGTGTTATATTTGTTATCGGTTAAATCTCATATGTGATATTGCATGGGACATCTTATGGTCTGCAGCATTCAATTTGATTTGGCGGTCAAGTCTTCTAGGGTCAGCTGCCCCGAAGCTACGCTCGATAATTGTGGATCATCACCGAAGGACAGTTTACTACGAACCATGCTATATCTCATTTCGGAGCCAAATCACGTTCCGACGATTTCTACGCGACTATCTAAATCCGTACATAACCATTTCTATCGGCACAACTGATGCACAACTATCCTCCGAGTAAAGTCATGCACTGCCGTCGATGATTCCGCAATTTACGAAACATCTACTCGTATCGAGTTCGAGTCTATCTTATTTCGCGGTCGACACACGAGATGCCATACACATCGAACAATCGTCGATGACTTATAGTCTCGCCCTGATCAATCACAAAATTTACGATCAACCAAATTCGTTCATTATCGCATCGTTACTTACAAAATTTCATAGCACGAGGCACACTCTATTTTGTATTCTCACATCGTGCTTACGCTTCCTTATGTATCGATCTCGATACGTCGTATCTATTTCGATAACGTAAGGGTCAACTTTGAATCTGTTCCAACGTCAACTTAACTCGTATTGCATACTTCCAAATTCGCAACAAACTTTTCCATACACATCGACTCGTTCTCCGATTTGCTGCATCCCGCTATACTTCGATCGCGTAACTGAGTTACCGATTATCCAACATCGAACCCTCAAGTCATACGATCTCGTCCTCTAAGTTTTGCTTGTTTTCAGTCGTACTCAAATGAGTTTTGCTGTAACGTAACCAACTATTTCTTAGGCACGATTACTCGCGTCAACCAACTTTCTTACCGAAATCGCACATCGTGCGATTCGATTACAATTCGTATCGCCCAACATTCTTTATCGAAATCACAAGTCGTGCGATTTGATTCACCTAGCCAAACATTTCTATCGAGATCGCAAGTCGTACGATTTGATTCACCTCGCCAAACATTTCAATCGGGATCACAAGTCGTGCGGTTCGATTTTAATGTTTCGAGTTTCCTATCCCGTCGATCTGATTGTTGCCTCAAGGCATAATCGTTTTGCTAGTTCCCGTCATTCGACCGACACATAAATTTTCAATTGACGTATCATTCAATGTTACAAGTCCCGTCTTACCGTTCTAACCGATCATCGAAGAACACTTGCATCAACATGCCGTCGTACAAATTCTCAATCGTGTCTCGGTGCTATCCCGTCCGTTGCGGACAAACCTTCCGTAATTCTCATAAAACGTCGATGCAATTCATCGCACAAGTGGTATTGCATATACCACTCAGAATCGAGCCATTCATTGCATCGGTGGTATGCCATATACCACCCGGAAATTAAGTTACTTCCGTCGCAACGTACTCTTTACGAACCAACGATCTCTTCCGACTCACGATTTTCGCAGTGATCGTGTTTGATCACAACCGTAACTCTCATTAATCAAAATCCGAAACAACTTGGCGAATGTTTTCATTTGCCAACACAAGCTCGGTGCGCAACCGAACCGATTTCGTTTCTCGATTTATAACTTTTGTTTTCTTCCGTTGCATCTTGTTCAAAAATTTATTCTCGATATCCGTTGCACTTCGTGCAGCGCTTACTTTGATACGCGTTGCTCCATTTGCAATAATTTTACTTTCAACGTGCGTCGTACCACGTGCAATATTTTACTTTTAATACGTATTACACATCGTGCAACGATTTATTTCCGATATTTACCGCACCTCGTGCAATGATTTCCTTTCAATACGCATTGCACATCGTGTAAAGATTTATTTCCGACATTCAAAGTCAATGCTCAAATTCGTTCAACACATTCGATATTGACTTATCGCTTTTCATCGCAACGCACATTCGAAATCGATATGTGAATTCGTTCGACATATTCAATATCAACTTTCATTTTCTTTTCAACGCATCATTTACAATCAACGTGTGGCAATTGCTACAGCAACATTCCACGACTTTCATTGTATCGATGCAACTAACACCTCTCACATCGATCGTTGCAACCAACGAATATCTCGAATTACAATTCACGACGTGTTGCATCCGCGGCAACAAATCCTTGAATTCACATCTCGCAACTCGTTGCACTTGCAGCAACAAGCCTTTTCGACTTTTCTCGCAAATACCATGTAATTTCCAAAATAACACGCGGCAAAATTACATGGTTTGTATTAGACTTATTGTATGGAACATCCAGTACGGCATCGAGTAGAGTCAAGAGTGATTTCGATTGGTGGTGGGTAACGTTTAGAACTGAAATGAAGCAAGCGTCCAGAGAAATTTGAGCCTAGAGCTCTGATACCAATTTGTCACGCCCCGACCCGGAATCACCCGAATCATCGTCCTCGCTGGGGCGTGATGCCGCACGGGTCTGGAGTTGCGCTCGTGCAAGGCAAGATGACAAATTCTCAAATGGTTATCTTTGAATTGAACGTTAACAACGAAAGGAAAACAGAGTATACAAAAATGATTCTCTTTATTGATATTCGAAAATCAGATTACAAAGGCTTTCGATAGCCCAACGAAATTTGCCATATTGGCTACAACACTCAGGTTCTCTCTTGACCACAAAGAATTTTGTCATTCCATACATCATGCCTTCTATATCTCGGCCGTATCAATCCTGTCGCGAGTCCGAGCGTCAATGCGATCGCACGCTTCAATACGCTTCGGCATTCCAAGCCTCAACGCGTTCAAGCAATGCTTCGTCGCGAGCCATCCATTTCCTGCACCCTGCATGAAGCTGGTGGGGGATCAGTACGTTCGTCCTCGTATGTACTGAAGCAAAGATCTTATTTCCAAACCGACATTTTAATATTTATGTTGAATCATGCAACTTAGCTTATGATCTTGCTATGTTCTCCTTAGGGTCAATTTCATGGCATATTTGAAAGCGTAAAGCATGTTATCATAGCAAGCATGTTATCAAATTGAATAGGCAAGCAAGCAATCTCGTGTTTGATTCGTGGTGCGACTTCTTACTAAGTCGACGCACTCGCCCTTGCACCGACGTAAGGTGAATACACCTATCCGTTTTCCCTGTCATGTTATAAGTCCTCTGTATTCGGATCCATCCATGCAGGATATACGTATACCTTGCACTTCCAAATCCATCGCCCTTAACTATATGAAGGTCACTAGCTTGTCGGGCTAGAATGGACTTATATTTATCGAATCGAAACATAAGACGATGTTAACTCTGTGCGGTTGTGAACCAACGTCAGAGGCCACCAAAATAATCGCAACAAGTGGCTTTTCACGTTCACCAGACGGTCGCTACCCATCTAAATGAAGTGCACCAACAATACCGTAAACGAATCCCTTCTAGGCCGAACGGTCCTAGCGCCCTGGCGCACCGCGTTCGAGGGAATACCCATGCACGGGCTTTTATATCTTAAGTCCATTTGACCATGCAATGAATCTTATCTTTCATACAACCAAGCAAGTTCGCTTATCTCTATTTCAATTGGCACAACGCCCGAATGTTCTCAACGAACGCCCGAAGGCCGCGAACATTTCGAAGGGCTCCATGCCGCATTATCATCTCGCATTTCTTCCGTTAACTTTCTATTGTTCTTACGTTTCATACTTCGTTTCAATGTTCAATGGCATTATGCCTCAACTCAATGTTCATCAACCGAACGACCCGAAGGTCCCGAACACCGTTCGAGGCATTATGTCATATCCGACAGTTCCGCCACATTCATGCCACAACTGCATTCTCTCGCAACGAAGCCATCTTTTATTATCCCGTGCACGTAGGCACGTTTCGACCGTATTCCGATGTTCTATGACTTAGCATTCAATGTCCGTGGCTTGCGCGCTAGGGCGCTCGCCTATTGTCTTTAAATGTTCTAGCCGTTCTAACTCGTGCGCGAAGGTACGGTATGGTTCATGCACTAAGGCACTCGCCGAGTACAGTTATCCCATGTTTTTTCGGCTTGCGCACCGAGGCGCTCGCCTTTGCGATATCTAATGTTCCATAGCGACTCGTACGTTTGTCGTACGATTCATTTCAATTATTCTATCTAGTGTTCGACACGCACTACATTTATCTCTCTATCGAGCCACGCCCGTAGCGTTGATAGGCTAACTCAGCATACAATGATATATTTGACTTATCGAATGAAGGAGTAAAAAGAAGTCAATCCTCCCATCTTGAGTCGATACTGTTTCACTTAACAAAAATGCCAGGAGAAATTGGCTTTTGAAAATAAAACGAGAAAAAGTACAAGAAGTACAAATTTGATTCTGGGAAAGTATTGCTATAGAAGTTTGATCTATAAATGATCGCTTTGTTCCTTAGACCATATAATGATGATGAAGATCACTGCTTGAAGTTGAACAATTTGGAAGAACTAAGTCACCAGAAAGGTATCGACGTACTTGGCCACTGATGGCGAGGCCGAATGCTTTCCTGCTTTGCTTCACTTTGTTCTGAAAGAAAGGTTGAAGAAGAATGCTCTCGAGAATCGGAATCGCTGAGTTCTGATCTCTGTATTCTCTCCTATCTCTGTCCCTGTGTATGAAAAAAATAAGTCTATTTATAGACTTGGGCTTCTGTGCGTAAAAACTCAGCAAAAGTTCCGTCTTTACGCCAACAACCGCCACCCACGACCAGAGTCATCCTCTGTATACGTTGACACGTGTCCCATCATTTCATTAAGAATAGGATGCACGTACACACGTTCTTCGGGATGTGTGGCATGAAAGCTATGTAGGCAAACCACGTTCCAAGCTGGTCAGAAAGAATAGGGCGTAAAAATAGCCCCAATGTACTCTGAGCGTAAAGCAGTAGACTAGGCGTAAAATAGCCGACGTAGACTTCCCGCATAAAGTGGTTGTTAAATAACCTTGAGCGTAAAAGTAGCTCAAATAGACTTTACGCACACGTTAACTGTTGAGCGTAAAAGCTCGTATAGTCTTCATGCATAAAAGAAGCCATAGTGTGAGCGTAAAGTAGTTCAATCCACATCCTAAACGACAACATTGGTCTCTGTGTAAAAAATAAATCCCTTTGAATTCTGTGATATATACCATCATTAATATCTCCATGTCAGAGTTTGCATTTAATGCGAGACTTGACAGCTTTGTCCAGCATAGAAGCGGCTAGCTCGTCCTGGGCGTAAAACCGTGGGTGTAGACCCGACCGTAAAATAATCAGCCTGCTTAGGCGTAAAGTGATTAGCCTTGTCTTGGGCGTAAAGAGATTAACCGCTCTGCTTGGCGTAAAATAGATCACTTATGAATGAAATGATCCATCTCTTTGACTCTTTCTTTGAAGCACTTTTTACGCTCCTACAAGACTCCCTTCAAAGTTTTCAAATATCTCCAAAATTTGGAACACTTTGAATAGAAGCGTAAAAATTGAGTTTCGACCAGTCAGCGTAAAATTCGGGATATGCAACAGTCATCCGCGTAAAAGCGGGGATATCCAACAGTCGGCGTAATTTTCAATAGTGTCGGTCAACACTTAACCGTCACAATGAATCTCTGTCTCGAAACTTTCGAATGCCTTTTCGCTTCCCCGAGTTTGCATTAATAATGAGAAGTTTCCAACGATGAATATGAAGAGTTGATTTAATTGGTATAAATAAGAAGAAATTCTTCACTCTTGTCATCCATCCTCATAGTGACATGGCGCCCAAGAACGAGATTACCAACAAAGAGGCCTCGAGCTCCAGGCTTGATTTTGAGCGAGCATGCAACCTTTTAGAGTGCTTTGGAGTGACTTCTGCAGTCTTTAGTCGCATCGATGGTGGTCCCCCAACTGCGTACGAAGGACCAGGAGATGCCGAAGCATTTCTTAATCTGATGCGCCGCTCTGGGATTCGCAAATGCACGAACTAGGTGTCTTCCTTCGTCAGCCCAATGAAGGAGAGAAATAATGTTTTTATGTATTGCGAATCTTTCATCTGTAGGGGTCCACTTCCCCCTTTATAAATAAAATTGTGCTGTTAATCTCATCTATTGTTGCGCAGAATTGTTTAAGCACTTCTTTTGACTGCTTCTATGGTTGTTAATTCCCAAGAAATAAACCAACACATGGTACCTGTCTTGTGGTTACGAGAGCCTTTAAATAGGATCTTCTCCCGAAATAGACTCATACTAACAGTTCCTTCAGTCTTTATAAATAGTCGAGAATGTTTCATATATTCTCATTCTTATTCCTCTGAAGATAACTTTCTGCAATGTTGTTCTCCAACAAGTGACGATGGCGATGCTTTCCAACAGCGTTCTTTTGTACACCCAGTCATCAGACGTAGATTCAACCACTATTAGAGCCAAACCATTTGACTTAAGTGGTAAGTCCGATCGTAAGCAATTATCTGCCTTGTTGAATTACTAGCGTAAAAGTCTTGTTGAAGCATTGGCGTAAAAGCCTTGCTGAAGCACTGGCGTAAAAGCCTTGTTGAAGCACTGGCGTAAAAGCCCTGTTGAAGCACTGGCATAAAAGCCTTGCTGAATCACTGGCGTAAAAGCCTTGTTGAAGCACTGGCGTAAAAAGCCTTGTCATATATTTTTAGTTAGCGTTTAATACGCATCTTCTGTTTAAAACACTTCCTCTTTGTTGTTTTTTCTGCAGAAGTTTGGCTGAAGAGGTTTTCCAGGACCGGCATTGGTGATCTTGCCGCTGTGAAGAGCGTTCTTCTGACATCAACATCAGGGAGCTCATGCGCTTTTGACGCACAAATCAGACAACTCATAACTCTTCGTGAGATAGAAGGGTCTTCCTCTGTTGGTAGGAAGAGCCTTTATACACGGAGAGTTGGATGGTGGAGAAAACTCAAACCCAAGAAATTGGGTAGTAGTGTTCCTTTTACGGCAGGACTACTGTTGTTGCTCCAAAACAACAAAAGTACCTAAGAGAAAGCCCGTGTTTCGACGACTGCACTTCTCTGATGACGAGAAGCCACTATGTGTTTCATCCAACATGGCTTCGTGGGGTCCCCCTTACGGAAGCCCCTATCAAAGATGGTGGACTACGAACCCAACTTTCTTTCTTAGCTCCGTGAGAAGAAGAAAGAGAAGTCTACCGACAGACGGCCGATAGGCTGTCACATCCGAAGGAGTCTATTTGGGCACTCGATCAAAGGCGAGGTTCCGTATAGACGACGAAGATTCCCAAGCCGGAGGTAGCATTCCCTCAGAATCTGAAGCAGATGACCCCCACACTGCGGGTAGCCTTCCAAAGGACGATGATCCCTCCGAATTCGATGGCGACTATCTACCTCTTCTACCTGATGATGAAGGACTTATCCACTCGGAGACAGACAGTATCAGCACCAGTTGAACTGCTTCCTCTGTTCATTCTCGTATTCTATCTACATACATGATGGACGGAGAAAGACCTGAAGAAGCTGCTGATCAGACTAGCAAACGGCTAGAAGGTCTTGAAACAGCATTTGCCAAGATCACTGATATGCTTACCAGCATCATGGCAGTTCAAGCTGCTGGGACTGTTCCTCCACCTCAACAGAACGTCTCGGCCCATGCTAGTCCAACTCACAGCAACAACCCTCCTTCACTATAAAAGAAATATCATTCCGTTGTGCCTTCTCCAAATCTTACGAATGTCGGGGGTGGTCCTTCGCCAATAATGCCTTACAACCGTTCAGCGGCCGTTTTCCAACACCTGCTCAATCAACATGATGTAATTGATTCCTTGGTCGTTCGCTTCGATACCATCTCGCACAAAGATGAGCTCCAGAAGATGGGGATATCTCAACCGTATCCCTCTGAGTGGGAGAACGCTACTTGCCCTCCCAACTACAAACCGCTGACGCTAAACTCATTTGACGGGTTAACTTCTCCTTGTCAGCACATGACGTACTTCAACACGCATACTCTGCACTTGCCCAAAGACGATCGTTCCGGTCGAAGCTGTTTATTAGCACCTTGCAGGGGGTAGCCTTCGAATGGTTTTGCAGTCTGCCTGACGGGTGTATCAATTCATTCAAAGACTTGGAGAGGTTATTCCTCAACAGGTTTTACGAGAGCGACATGCATATTAGCATGTCCACATTCATTGAGACCAAGCAAAGGAGGACTGAGTCTGCCATTGCCTTCATCGAACGCTTCAGGCGGCTAGCACTGAAGATGCCCTTCTGAATACCAGACTCAGAACTTTTGGATACTTGTCGACATAACTTCCTTCCTACAGTGATGTTTTGTCTGGGTATACATAAGTATGATACATGGCCCGCTTTCATTAGGGCCACCGATGCTATTGAAAACGACGTTCCTAACTTGGAACTACTGGGGTTGAAGACACCCAAATCTGAAGACAAGGGCGAGCATCCTCAAACTATCCCTGTTCGTAGGGGTAAAGGGAAAGAAGTCCTGAAAGTTGACACATCCAAAGGAGCTTCCAATTCTCAGGGCGCCTCCGAAAAGCCTAAAGAGACTTTCTCCTTCGACGAAGAAGATGTCATCACTATCTTCTACACATTGAAAAAGGGTAATAAACTGACATTGCCTTCACCACGACGCCCTGCAGAGGCCAGCCAACTCAATGATCCCAAGTACTGTCTCTCTCAATATGTACATCACTCTACCAAAGACTACATTGTCCTAAAGAAGAAGATACAACAGCTTATCGATAGTTAAGTGATCAACCTCGAAGCTGAAGACAAGGTCGTATCTGCTAAGATGATCTCTCTTCAGTTTGGCAACTTTCTTCCTACAGAAGTCCCAGACGGCGTGGTCCCGATCCCCAAGGCGACGATAGAAGTCATCAACCTACCACCAGCTCGCACCTCGACTTTGATCCCACTCACAACTGAACGTGGCGAGATCATGTGGGTCCACCCAGACCTTGTCCAAGAAGTGACGCAGGGGGTAGCGCCTCCCAAAGCAAGAAAGGGCAAGAAACTCAAGCCATTCTATATGGTAACCTCTCCCATCTACGAGGTTCTATCTGGCGAGATACGATCAGGGACGACTTATCTTCGGACATACGATCCCGCATAAGAAGAAGCAGTACCTCCTTAAGCTCCTGCTACCTCCACAAGCTCAGAAGCCAATTCGTCCAAGCCTCAAACCACGGACAAATCCAAGCAGAAGGAGACGCGGTTTGACAAATCTCTAAAGACGCCAGCTCCCGAAGGCATGCATCGGCCCTACAACTTTGATATACTGGCTCAGCTAGCCAATGCACCTGTCAGATTGTCTTTGTTCTATCTATTGCGACTCTCCAAAGAAATACGAAAGGCCTTAAGCGAGGCAGTGCTACATGCCGACTCTTACCTCGCTGAAGTTAAAGCTCCCGCTGAAGATCCAGTCTCCTGTCCCTACTGCCACAGTACCATGGAAGTGGTGCCCAACATCACCTTCTCACAGGAGGACATGCTACTCAAAAATAATCGTCACGATAGACCCCTGTACTATACAGCATATATCGGGGCGATCAAGGTGGACCGCATGCACATCGATCCGGGATCCTCCCTCAGCATCATTCTTAGAAGCTTGCTTCAAATCCTGGGAATCCTTCTGCACAAGCTATCCGCAACCAACACAACCATCATGGCTTTCAATGCTGGTCGAAGCCACCCGCTGGGCAAGATCCGTCTCAAATGTCAGATCGGTGATCTCTGAATGGATGTTTCCTGCTATGTGATCGATGCCAATGTGTCCTACAATGTCTTGTTGGGACGTCCATGGATACACGAGAACATGATCGTTCCTTCCACACTTCACCAGTGCTTCAAGTACGTCAACAGCGACGGCGTCGTGAAGACGGAGTTTGCCGATGTTGATCCTTTCAAAGGCATCGAAGCTTACTATGGAGATTCAGTACTTTACCAATCTCAACCCCCCAAGGATGACGGCAATGAAGCTGACAATGAAGCTGAAGCAAGGCCATCCTCCAATGATGGTCCCCTGATTATCCGAGTCAAAAGAAGTACTACTCCAAAAAGTACTCTGAAGCCTCTCACAATCTGGGTGAAAAAGAAAAATCATGACAAGGTCAAGCCACTAACCATCACTCTCAGCAAGACACCCCGGGAGGAACCTACTGATGTCCGTCCCACCAATCCTGAAGAATTACCCTACGTGGTGAACTCGGCCAAGACTGTGGCTCCTCTTCCAGATGATGATCCTCTCAATGAGTATATCAATACTCATAATAATGTACCTTCAGCGGATGATGTTATCTCTGAAGAAGAACTTGCATATTTCCTTAGTAAAGGTTTATCTTTGAATTACTCCGATGTCTATCAGTCTGTAAACCACTACATAGATACAATATACGCTCTAGAGAACGGCATAGGACCACACCTCTGCATGCCGGTCACAACACCTCATCTGCGGGAAAAAGTTTATCCTGAAGATATCATCTACTTCATCGTTTCCGCCAGAAAGAAAGATGAAGAGCTAATCATCTTCGGTCATATAATCGGCGAGAGAAAGTTCGTTCCAGACTCTACTTCTTTCAAGCACAACACAAAAGCTGACTATGACTCTGGAAAAATGCAACTTTTTCGGTATAGCTGGCAGGCCAAGAATATCATCCAGAATATGGGCTATGACATCAAAAGCGACAAAGGGCTAAATTACGGCTGAGGGAAACGGTTGCCAATACGACACTTTGCTTCCCCCAGCAAACCCGAGAACTACTACCAATGAAGCGGTCTTGGTTTGGGTTATGTATCTCCTCCAACAACTCCCGAAAGATCAGATAGTGAAGAAGATCGTTGTTCTCATTCTTCTGATTCCTCCCTCTGGGACTCAGACTCTAGCATCGGCGACATGTTCAAAGCAACTTTGTCCGTCAATATGGTTTCGGCCGACCAAATTACAGACGATATCCAATCAATCGAACTCGAACAATAAGCTCAAAAGATAGACACCAGGTGGGAGCTGCGCTTCAAACAACGAGAACCACCTACCGAAGACGAAGTTATCCAAGCCAATCTAGGAGATAAAGCATCCTTCAAATCAATCTTCATCAGCAAAAACCTATCTGGCGATGAACGCCAGTCTCTTATACAGCTTATGAGAGAATACATCGACGTCTTTGCATGGAGCTATGAAGACATGTCAGGCTTGGACCCTAAGGTTGCCGTGCACCGCCTGAACATTTCGTCTAAAGCTAAGCCAGTGAAGCAGCAACAACGATGATTCTGACCAAACGTCATGGAAGCCATCGAGAATGAAGTCAAAAAGCTCATTGCTAGTGGATTCATTCAAGAGGAATAACACCCAGACTGGGTTGCCAACATCATTCTTGTCATGAAAAAGAACGAAAAAGTTCGAGTCTGTATCGACTACCGTGATTTGAACTCTGCATGCCCGAAAGATGAGTTCTCCCTACCGATCACTGACGTAATGATTGATAATACTTGCGGCTTCGGGCGGATGTCCTTCATGGATGGTTTCTCAGGCTACAACCAGATCAAGATGTTCCTCGACGACGAGAAACACACATCTTTTCGAACATCGTTGGAGGTATACTGCTATACGGTGACGTCCTTCGGATTGAAAAATGTAGGGGCAACATACCAGCGAGCCATGAACACAATTTTTTGCAACCATTTGCAGAAAACTATTGAGTACTACGTAGACGATATCACAGTCAAAAGTCGTCTCAAGGGCAACCACCTCCAAGACTTGAGAACGGTGTTCGAACTAATGCGTGCACACCAACTCAAGATAAATCCAACCAAGTCTTTTCTGGGAGTCTCCAGCGGCAAGTTCCTTAGTTTTGTCATCACTTAAAAGGGTATACATCTGGACCCGAAGAAAGTGAAGGCTATACTCGACATGTATCCTCCAAGAAACCTTAAAGAGCTACGCGGACTACAAGAAAGGCTAGCCTACATCAGACGATTCATTTTGAACCTCTCTGGAAGGTGTCAACCATTCACTCAGCTCATGAAAAAAGGCATATATTTTGTCTAGACTGAACAATGTCAACGCACATTCGACGACATCACGACGTACCTTACAAGCCCTCCAGTATTGGTTGCTCCAATAATGGGGAAACCCTTCTTATTATATGTCCGTGCTATGGATCATTCCCTTGGCGCCCTCTTAGCTCAGAAGAACGAAGGCGGCCATGAGCAGGCAATCTACTACCTTAGCCGCACAATGGTGGGTGCCGAGCACAGATACACACCGTTGGAGAAGGAATGCCTTGCACTAGTATTTGCCATCCAGAAGACATGCCACTATGTGTCTGGACAGACCATCCATATTATATCTAAAGTCAACCCTCTCAGAATACTCATGACTAAATCGGGCTCTCTCAATTCACGTTTAGCTACATGGGCAATGCTGTTGACTCCATACGATATGATCTTTGTTCCTCAGAAGGCGGTAAAAGGCCAAGCATTAGCTGATTTTCTAGCAGCTCATCCGGTGCCGGAGTCGTCCAAACTCTACGACGAAATCCCTGACGAAGTGGTGGAGTCTAACACTGCAACCAAAGAAATCCCCATTTGGCGAATGTTCTTCGACGGTGCATCAAGAACAGGACCCAAAGGAAACATCATGGTTGGAGTAGGTATCATGCTCGTGTCACCTGATCATCTGGTTATACACCGTGCATATTCTCTCGTAGAACCATGCACCAACAAAGTGGCCGAATATAATGCCCTAATAATCGGCCTACAACTGGCAAAGCAATTAGGAGTTGACTATCTAGAGGCTTACGGCGATTCCAAGCTAATAGTTAGTCAGGTCCGAGGGGATTACGAAGTTCGTCATGAAGATCTCATCCCCTACCACAGAGCAACAATCGAGTTGGCATCTACTTTTGCTGGATTCTTCATCGAGCACGTACCTCGACTACAGAATATAGAGGCAGATGCTCTAGTCAGTCTCACTGCTTCCTTGACCGTTCCTACCAATACTCAGTAGTCGATCACAGTGTCTGGTCGAAAACTATTCTGTGTAAAAAATGCCTTGCATATCCACCACAGTTACGCAGCAGAAACAAACGTCGATGCTAAAGATTGGAGATTTTCCTTCATAGACTACGCTGTCTATGGAATCCTCCCCGAGGACCCGAAGAAAGCAGTATCCATCCAAAGGCGATCCCTCAGATTTTACTACGATACAGCTACCAAGATGTTGTATCGACGCTCCTACGACGGACTACTGCTACGATGCTTATTAGACGCAGAAGCCAAACATGCACTCCGGGAGGCGCACGATGGAGTTTGTGGTGCACATCAACCAGGCCCCAAATTACAAGATCGTATCAAACGAATGGATAATTACTGGCTCACAATGATAGCGGATGCTGTAGAATATGCAAAGAAGTGTAGAGCTTGTCAGTTCCATGCCGATTTCATTCATCAATCTTCAGAGTTTCTACATCCGACGGTAGCATCTTGACCATTTGAAGCCTGGGGCATAGACGTCATAGGACCAATCAGCCCGCCATCCTCCAAGGGACATCGGATCATCCTAGCCATAACCGATTACTTTTCTAAATGGGCGGAAGCTATACCGCTCACCGAAGTGAAGATGTCAAACGTGATCAGTTTTATCAAACATCATGTTATCTACCGCTTCGGCCTACCTTGCAGGATCATCCATGATAATGGTCCGCAGTTTGCAAGACATGCGTTCTATCGGTTCTGCGATAAGAATCGAATCCAGAACGTAGCCTCTACTGCATATAATCCAGCGACTAACGGGCTAGCAGAAGCCTTCAACAAAACCATCATCAAACTTCTCAAGAAGTTCATGTCTTCAAACAAGCGCGATTGGAACGAGAAGCTCAGTGAATGTCTATGGGCCTATCGCACAACGATCCGGACTCCAACAGGCAGGACGCCATTCTCTCTGGCTTATGGGAGCGAAGCAGTTCTTCCCCTAGAAATCCAGATTCCTTCGCTTCGAGTAGCCCTAGCCAGCGAGCTGACTATTGAAGAAAGCTATCGTCTGCGACTCCAAGAGCTCGAAGCGCTAGACGAAAAATGCTTATTAGCTCAACAGTGTATTGAGCTATACCAAGCACGCCTTTCCAGAGCTTTCAACAAAAAGGTGAAGGAAAGGATCTTCCAGGTCGGCGATCTGGTCCTAGCAGTGAGAAGTCCGATGGTCATGACGCACAAAACAAGTGGAAAATTCTAGCCTAAATGGGAAGGTCCTTTCGTCATAGAATCGGTGTATTCTAACGGTGCGTACCGACTGACCAAGCCTGACAGTGACTTGCTCATGATGCCTATCAACGACAAGTTCCTGAAGAAGTACTATGTGTAACCTCTTTTACATAATGTTCACATATATTCAGTCATGTAAATGTACAGTGCGATGTTTATATGATTCAAAAAAAACTATCTAACTATTATCCATATTTCAAGAGTCTTAAATACGCCCTGGATAATAGGTCCTCTAAATATTTCCCCAGTGGAATCATTTCCATTTTTGACTCTGTCCAAACTCGGTTTGACGAAAACAAATCACGTCCCTATTACCTCTAAACTATTTTCCGATAATTATTTCCCCAGCGGAATGATCAAATGTTTTGCCACGTCCATATAACCTCTGAGCAAAGCATTCATCAAAGATAGTCATGTCCATACTACCTCTGAACTATCCACTCCTTCCTAATGCTATACATCTTTCCACATCCATATTACCTTTGGTCAGATATAGAACATTCTCTGCTATTACGTCCATATTACCTCTACTAGCAGCTTCATTCAACTTATTATCTATATTCGAATCATTCGAATATAAAACGGATAATAGGTCCATCCACTAGCAGCTTCATTTAACTTATTATCTATATTCGAATCATTTGAATATAAAACAGATAATAGGTCCATCTACTAGCAGCTTCATTCAACTTATTATCTATATTTGAATCATTCGAATATAAAATAGATAATAGGTCCACATAAAATTTCTCCAGCGGAATACCCATCAGAAATGTCCTTGCTACGTCCACATTACCTCTAGCATCGATATTTCACAAAAACACATCCACTTCTAAAAAGATTCTTTATTTCAGTACTTAAAACGTCAATCAAAAGACGAAAAAAAGGTACAAGAGCCGTGACGACCAAAAAAAGAGAGGATTTACAATAAAACTACGGGATACACAGGCGGTTTATGCTATCCCTCAGAGCAACAATCTCGGCTTCAGATTTCACAGTAGCTCGACGCCGTGCCTCTTCCTGGCGAGCGGCTTCATCTTTAAAGAGGATCAGACTCTGATGCTCCCCCTCCAACCTTGCCAGCTGCTCTTCTAAACGGGCAGAAGCGGTGGCAGTCATGGCAGCTTGAGACAGATAATCCTCTTGTTCAGATGACGCCATCCTCAAGTCAGTTTCCAACTGGACGATCTTGTTCCTAGTATGTGTAATGTGATTTTGCTTCTCAGTGATCTGCATAGCCAGCCTGTTCTTCAAGGCAACACGTGCCTCACTCGCAGCATTGAACTGGCCATACTGGTCAGCCAGCTCGTCAATCTCCTGGACGAGGGCGTCCTGTCTTGCCTGGAAGGTAGCCTTCTCCTCCGCAAGAGCTGTCATCAAAGCCTCGTCCTCTGCACGGAACAGTGACGTCGGACTCTGCTGCTTGACTTCTCGGAACTTGGCCACCTGACCCTCCAGGTCATTCAAGACCTTCCTCAGAGTGTTGGCCCGCTCCTCATACTCGACTATGCTCTCGAGGGCCGCTACCTGATACTCCGTAACAGCCTTCACAGGGCCGAAGGTGGCGTTCCGATTCAAGACTCCAGGAAGCTTCACTTTCAATACGAAGTAGAAAGTTTTGATAACTTCCTGGGCCATCTCCTCATCTTCGGTGGAGGTCGTCGAAGAAGAGGCTTGGAAGGTATCTTCTAATTCTGGAGGGAACGCCTGACACGAAGTCGAACCTGACAGAGAAAACAATATATACATCAGTAACCATAAAAGATGGGGGAGCAAAAAGGTTGTAAATTCGTACCTTCGGCTTGCTCAACTCCAACTTGGGCTGCACCGTCAACCTTGGTTTCAGGGAAACCAAAAGCAGACCTGGACTATTCAAGGGGAATAATGTCAAGACCCCGAGCAGCATCAGGCCTGGTTTCTTCCACAAGCTCATTCGAAATAGGAGCGGAGTCGGCAACAGCCCCCTTAGCAGGCTTCTTGACTGCTCTTTCTGAAGCCAATACCGGCTCACTAACGGCTTCCTCCACAGTAGCAGATTTGGAGGGGCCGGAAACAACTTCTGTCCCTCTCCTAGTGGTGGAGACCATCTCCACAAGGGGTTCTTTCTCCTTGTCTACAAGAGAACGCACAGATGTGGTCAGCCTCACGAGAAGTACGAAAAATCGAAGTCTAAATATCTCATCCGAAGAGAAGCGCAAAGGCAACATACCCGCATGAGGATGAGGTCACGACCCGGTCCCAAATTCTTGGGTCGAATCGGATCATGCCCAGCCTGCACCATTGTTGGGACGGCAGCAGTAAGCTGTATCACTCATGCAGGTAATCAACAACAATATCTATACATTTGTCACAACTGAATATTTGGGAATTTTAAAACTTTTATTAATTAACAAAATAAAATACATCTGTAATTGAAAGTGCTGAAAGGAAATACTGAATTCAAGTCTACAAAATTCCAATAGAAGAAACTCGAATTAAAACGACAACTAGCTAGAATGGCTGTCTCGTCAGCCTCAGGATCTGCGTCCTCAAAGGGGTCCCGGTAACTCAGCAGAATATGATGCTGGGTCATAGTAGCTATTGCTATAGCTCAGCAATCATCAGTGACACCTAAAATATTGGGTCTCCAGTCAGGAGGGAGCAAAGTACAATTCATGATAATCCAACAATTGAAATAATAATAGAGTTATGCACTATTAAACAATTTGAAATAAACAGTTCTCCAGCAGTTGAAATATTGTGATGTGAATAGGCAATGAATATGACCAGATTAGGTTGTACAGTAAATGATATGGCTTATCCCCATGTGTATGAGGGTTAAACTAATATTGTTCTAAGTTATTGCTTTGGATGTGATCATACTCATTACACTACTCCCCCAGTACCCAACAGTCAATCAGTCATTGCTCTCAGAGAGAGTTCCGTGTTGCATCGTAGTTTAAACTTGCAATAAAATGATTACTAAATAATTGTCAACTAACACAAAATGTACTTGCCTTTTGTTTATGACTGGAAATGGTGTTGGTTTCGGAAAGATGCTAGGTTCGTCTCTGAGATCCTACAGTTGGAGAACTTGACTTAGAACCATTGTGAAACCAAGCTAGGTGTGCTAGTTGCAATCTCTAGTAGCAGGTTCTAGTCAGATTTTAAGTTGTTTATTCTACTGCTAATGGTTTACGACGCGTGCTACGTTGGTTCTCGTTTAGTGGATATCCAGTTTCTGATTTTACTTGGAAAAATTGTCGTTACCGGTTAATTTAGCAAAAATTTGTATTTTGTAATATTATATATATAAAACTACTGTTTTTCTTTCAAATGAGAAAAACGTGGATTTTGTTAACAATCAATATTTTATTCAAGTTATTTTATCGTGAAAAATCTTTATTTAATTTATACAAAATATTTAATAGCCATTTGTTTCGAAGCGCCTAATTACGGAGAAGTTAAACCAACCAGAAAATAAAGGAAAAATCAACCAAGAAAATAAATGAAAAACCTAGACTACGCAATACAGGGGCACAGCTGACAGAATAGGAATATGGGCTTATGCCCTTACAAACTTTACATAAATTAAAATAAGAGAAAATTAGTTAGCTCTGACTAATATCCCGTATTTTAAATATCGAAAAAAATAAAATAAATAAAATCTTAGGATTCTCAGACTTGGTCCAATCGTCACAGTTAGCTAATGCCTCAACGTCCGGGTAAAACCGGTTTCGTTTGCATTTCGCTAAGGCCCACGGACCGGTATGGTCGTCGCCCAAAAATCTATTTAAATAAATAATTTCCAAAAGCCGATTTGAAATTCAATAATAAAATTTTATAAAAATTTGGACAGCATTTTTTCTATATTCGGGACAACCCAAAATTGGAAAAATGCGCCGAAACACCCATAATAAAAGTCCCAAACCAGGGAACACCCAGAAATTAACTTCCAAACCATTTTTACACAAAATTAAAATTCACAGAATAATTTTCGGAGCTTAATCGGACCCAAAATATAATCGAAAAATCCCGAAATGAGATCGGAAACCACAGCACCCAAAAATCCAGAAAACACATTTCGGAAAAATTCGAAAAAACCACAGAACATCATAGAACCGTCTCCGAAAAATTTGAAGTCACTACGTCGCTCTAAAACCGAATTCCCGGGAGGGAATCGGGGACCAATCCTCATCATTGACTACCAAAAAAATGGAACGGGACCGAAATTATACCTTGGGTTGCTCGGCTAGAGCTCTCAGATGAAGATATAGAAAAATAAAAGGGGACAGCAGGTCGTGAAAGCCCGGGACAGCGGGTCGAGCGCGGGATAGCAGATCGGGAACTCGAAAAAAGGGAGAACGGCCGAGGGGCTCGACCGGTGCTCGCGGAGGAGGCCGGGACAGCAGCGGCGAGGGTCGGGGTCCGGCACAGGGGTGCGCGGGGAGATCGGAGTCGGCCGGAACTCGCGCGGGGAGGCGCAAAGGGGATCGGGTCACCGGGGACCTAGGGCACGGGGCGCGGGTGCCGGGAAGAGCCGCTAGAGATGGCCGGCACGACGAAAAGGGGCCGGGCTCGGGAGCTCGCGCGAGGAGGCGCCGAGCGGGGTGGCCGGCTAGGGACGGAGAGATCGGGGTCGGCCGAAGGTCGGCGGGCTTGGGCACCGGTGAAAAGGTGTTGGCCGCGCTGGACGGGGGTCGCGGCTGGGAGATGCGCACCGGAGGGAACCGCTGGAAGGCGCACGGCCTAAGGGGCACGGGCCGAGAGGGGAGGGCTCTGGTGCTATAGAAAAGAAGGAGGAAAGGGTTTGGAAGTGTGAATGGGAAGAAAGTGAGAGGGAGAGAAGGATGTGGTGGTGGGAGTGTGCTGTAGATCTTGTGTTCGTGAGGAGGTGGTGGTGGAATGCTTAATAAGGAGGAGTGGGAAAAAAATGTGTGGGGGAGAGTGGATTACGTGAGAGTGAGAGAAAAAGGTGGGGAGGGAAGTTAGGGGGTGCTGGCTTGGTCATAGGAGACCAAGCCAGTTGGCTTTTATTATTTTTATATTATATTTTTTATATAACAAATAGTAAATATATGTAACCAGGATTTAAAATAAAAAGAATGGGTTCGGATCGGGGTTGGGTTTCGGGAAGCTGGTCCAGGCTCGGTCTCGCAAACAAAAATCTAAATTATTATTTTAAAAATAATTTTGAACACAATATATAATAATAATAATAGTAATAATTGTTGGCCCATTGGTCATATGGTCAACCTGATTTTAATAATTGATCAAACTCTGTCTCGATATATGAAGCTAGTCAAGATATATTGGACTCTTGGACATGAACAAGAACAGCTATCTACACAGTTCAAGACCGAAGCTATGTTTGCCTGTTCGAGACTGTATTTCCTTTGAGCAATATATTTTTTTATTGAGTCTAGGAATATGTTGTACACCGAGTCGTACTGGCAAATAGGCTATTCCAAAATGTTTTCAAAACACTTTTAAAATATCCTTTGTTTTGAAAAACATTATTTTAAACAAAAGCTTTAAAACGGTTTTCAAAAATCATCAAAAATATGTTTTAAAAACCTGACCTAACCCTGACAGAACTCGGCCAGAGTTCGGCCAGAGTTCGGTTAGTGGTCGTTTGATTTTTGAATCCTCTGGAACTTGGTCCTCCTGCAGTTGCGGATTTGACCGAGATTTCCTCATCGAATTCTGCCCGAATTCTGCCAGAATACTGTCTTTAGAACTCCTATAAATAGAGAAGGATTTTGATCTTTTTAACTCACTCATTCACTTTCAATCTTCTCTCTATCTAAAGCATTCAGTCTTCCAAAGAGTTTTCTTGAGCTTTAAATTTCAGATCCCAAGCCAATTACAATCCTCTAGTCGATTTGCCAGTACGGTACGGTCTAGAAATTTTTGAGAGATTGTAATCAGAAGGCTTGATTGAAGAATACCTCTTAACATTTGAAGTTGGACGAGTTCTTCGTATCAAAGCTCGCGTTGTAGAAGTTGCAAGGACTTCGTAAGAAAACTTGCGATTTTGCCAATAGTGGATTCAACTGGTAGCAAGAGTTCTACCGACTGTATTAGTCCTCAACAGAGGAAAATCAGTATACATCGCTGTCTTTGCGTTTGCTTTCTTATCTCTGTCTTTACATTATTTATATTTGTGATTATTATTCTGTGATCTAGCTGCTAACATTTTTAATTAGCAATATTCCGCTGCCTACTCTATTCACCCCCCCTCTAGAGTATTGTGCTTTACGATTTCATTCCTACAATTGGTATCAGAGCGGGTGTTACAGGTAAAGCAAAGGTAACAGTGCAATTATTTATTCATTTTAATTAACTGTTATATAGATCACAGCACAACACATGGCAACTGTGAAATTCACAAGTAAAGGCCAGGCCACAAACAGACCTCCACTGTTTGATGGTACGAACTATACCTATTGGAAAACACGGATGAGTTTCTTCTTGAAATCACTTGACTTTGATTTATGGTCCATTGTTCTTGATGGCTATCAAAAGCCACCTCGTATAAATGTTGATGGAGTTTTAGTTGAAAAACCCCATAGCAGATATACAGAGGAAGAAAAGAAAATGGCCAGTCTTGACGCACGTGCTATTAACGCTCTTTTTTGTGCTTTAGACAGAACTGAATTTAACAGGGTGTCTATCTGCACAACGGCTAATGAAGTGTGGAAGCTACTTGAAGTCACACATGAAGGCACGACTCAAGTCAAAAATTCTAAAGTCAGCAGACTTACTCAAGAGTATGAGGTGTTCAAGATGAAGCCCAACAAAACAGTTACTCAGATGTTCGAAAGGTTCTTGGATATTGTAAATCCTTTGTCCTCCCAAGGCAAAGAGTACAGTAACCATGAAAAGATTCGTAAACTCCTGCGAGCACTTACCAAGAACTGGATTCCAAAGGCTACTGCAACCATTGAAGGAAACGACCTCACAACTATGTCCCTCAAAGTACTCATGGGTAAGCTACTCACTCATGAACTGGAGCTACAAGATTTTGAAGAGCCTGCACCAAAGGAGAAGACGATCGCTTTTAAGGCTCAGCACAGAAAAGCTGCTGAAGGTGACTCAGACAGCAGTGAATCTGATGCTGAAGATCAAGCACTCCTGGCAAGGAAATTCAAGAGATTCATGAGACATGAGAAGAGAGCCAAAGAAAATAACAGCAACAACTGGTATCAAGATGATGCTGTCTGCTATGGCTGCAAGAAGAAGGGACATATGAAGAAGGATTGTCCTACAAACTCATCATCAAGCAAGAAGAGCAACAGGTATGAAAAAGGAAACCTGAAAAGATCAACATCACGGAAGTATGCCAATACCAGCATATGGCATGAAAGTGAAGCCAGCGACTCAGAAGACGAACAATCAGAAGACGCTGCAAACGTATGCTTTATGGCATCCGATCAGGTACCTACTGAACCTGTAGTTGATATATATGATGACTTCACCTTTGAGCAATTAGGAGATGCCTTCAGTGAACTGATGACTGATTACAGGAAACTGCGTAGTAAGTATCAGACCTCTAAGAACGTACTCAAAGAGTACAAAGGTAAAATAGGTAGACTTACCGACCTACTAGCTGAGGTTAGAAATAATGTTAGTGAGTCTGGTGAGCTTTCTTCAATAAAGCTCTTATTATACGAGACTACCAAGTCATCTGAAGAGAAAGACAAAATTATCGACCAACTAAAAGAAGAACTTTCTTTAGAGAAGAAAAGTCTTCGATGTGCACAAATCAGAATAGAAACACTTACTTCTGATTATACTAAGTTGTATGACACTTCCAAAAGATTAGAAATTAGGTTAGGAAAACAGCTTGAGCCTGCTGCTTCCTATCCTAACACGTGTCACTTACCGAAAAATCGGAACATTCCCAAGCCAAACACTGTCAGACCTAACCCTATCAAACCTTTACCCCAAAAGGTTAAGCCCAAACAGGATTATAGGCATGCTTTCTTCTATACTAGAAAACCTAAACCTACCAACCATGCACACCACTCAGCTTTCAACACTCGACATGCACAATATCATTATTGTGGCCTCATTGGTCATATCTCTCCTGTATGTAGAGTCAGAAAGCTTGTTGATTTAAATATTTATGCTTGGATACCAAAAGCTAACATTTCAGGACCCTACAAGAAATGGGTACCAAAAGTTTTATCTGTAAACTATTTTGTAGGTGGAACATCCTTCACATGCTAAAAGCAAATGGATCCTCGACAGCGGTTGTTCACGACATATGACCGGTGACGCTACATTATTTGCAACACTGTCGAAGAAGAAGAAGAAATGTTATGTTTCCTTCGGTAATAACTTGAAAGGGTATATCATTGGTATCGGTGATGTTGGTAAGTCTCCCTATCCTGTGATTAAAGATGTCTGTCTGGTTACCGAGTTGAAACATAATCTACTCAACATAAGTCATTTGGCTAATCATGGTTATGGCATCAACTTTGGCAAAGACAAATGTATTATAGTTGATAGCTCAACTGGTAATACTATCTTTGAAGGTATCAGGGAAGACAACATATATGTTTTCTATTTATTGGAAGAAACTAACATTTCAGGTAGATGTTTAATGGCTAAAAGCGATGAGAGTCATCTGTGGCATATGAGACTCGGTCACGCAAATATGGACACAATATCAAGATTATCCACAAAGAAACTAGTACGCGGTTTACCAGACATTACATTCAAGAAGGATTCTGTATGCAGTCAATGTAAAAAAACAAAGCTACCAGATCCATATTCAAATCAGTAAACACAGTATGTACTACTAGACCTCTACAATTGCTTCATATGGACTTATTCGGTCCTAGCAGAGTTGCTAGCCTCGGAGGTAAACTTTATGCTTTTGTAATTATAGATGATTTCTCTATATACACATGGGTATACTTCTTGACATGCAAGAATGATGCATTATCCGAATTTGTCGCCTTTTGTAAGAAAGTTCAGAATGAAAAAGGTTACATGATCACTCGTATAAGAAGCGATCATAGAGGCGAATTCGAGAATGCAGAGTTTGAGCATTTTTGTGACACACACGGTTTTGTACACGAGCTCTCCTGCCCTAGGACTCCACAACAAAATAGAGTTATGGAACGTAAGAACAGAACTCTATCTGAAATGACCAGAGTAATGTTAAATCAGTTTAGTCTACCCAAATATTTCTGGGCTGAAGCTGTCAATACAGCTTGCTTTGTTCTCAATAGAGTTCCAATTCGACCCAAATCGAAGAAGACTCCATTTGAGTTATGGTTTGATAGAATTCCATTAGTTTCTTATTTTAGAATATTTGGCTGTAAATGCTTTATTCTTAATACAAAAGACAATTTGGGAAAGTTTGACGAAAAGGCCGATGAAGGTACATTTTTAGGTTATGCGGCCAAGAGCAAAGGATACAGAGTCTTCAACAAACGAACCATGATCATCGAAGAATCAATCAATGTCACATTTGATGAATTGAATCAAAAGACTATCGATGACAATGACGAAGATCCATCTGTACCAAGCTCAACACCAGCTGATTCTCAACCAAGCTCAGCACTAGCTGATCCTCCTAGAGAAGATCCAGGAACCAGCTACCTTCAGAGTCTGCCGAAAAGATTAAAATTTACGGCTGATCATCCGAAGGATTTGGTAATTGGTGACATTACCAAAGGTGTAAGTACTCGTACATCCAGTAGAGATATTGTTTCTAGTGTTGCATTTATTTCACAGCTTGGACCAAAAACTATTGATAAAGTATGTAGTGATAATTTTTGGATAGATGCTATGCAAGAGGAATTAAACCAATTTGAACGGAATCAAGTTTGGGAACTTGTTCCCAAGCCTATTGATCATCTGGTAATTGGCACCCGTTGGGTATTCTGAAATAAACTTAATGAGAATGGTTTAGTTACTCGTAATAAGGCTCGACTCGTAGCTCAAGGATACAATCAAGAAGAAGGTATCGACTACGATGAGGCTTATGCCCCAGTTGCGAGATTAGAATCCATTCGCATGTTATGTGCATTTGCATGTTTTCATAATTTTAAACTTTTTCAAATGGATGTCAAGAGTGCATTTTTAAATGGTTTTATAAAAGAAGAAGTTTTTGTAGCACAACCTCCAGGTTTCACAGATTTCAAAAACCCTGATCATGTTTTCAAGTTGAAGAAAGCTTTGTACGGTTTGAAACAAGCCCCTCGTGCTTGGTATGATCGTCTAAGCTCTTTTCTACTTGACAACAATTTTTCAAAAGGCAAGGTTGACACTACACTTTTTATTAAGTCCTTTAATGGTAAGCTTCTTTTAATACAAGTCTATGTTGATGATATCATATTTGGATCTACTGATGAATCTCTGTGTCAAGAATTTTCTAAGTGTATGCAGAATGAGTTTGAGATGAGCATGATGGGAGAGCTAAAATTCTTTCTCGGACTGCAAATCAAAAAAACTGACAATAGGACGTTCATAAATCAAGCCAAGTACACAAAAGATTTGCTAAAGAAGTTCGATCTGGACAATGTCAAACCTATTGGCACTCCGATGGCAACTTCAACAAAGCTTGATATTGATGAACAAGGCAAGCCGGTCGACACACGTAAGTATCGAGGTATGATCGGTAGTTTACTTTATTTAACTGCTAGTCGTCCAGATATTATGTTTAGTGTTTGCCTGTGTGCACGTTTTCAAGCTAATCCAAAGGAATCACATATGTGCGCAGTTAAGCGTATCTTTCGATACCTTAAGGGCACTTCTTCTGTTGGCTTGTGGTATCCCAAAACTAAATCCTTTGACCTTACTGGTTATTCGGATGCAGATTTTGCTGGATGCAAAGTTGATAGAAAAAGTACCAGTGGCACATGTCATTTCTTATGCAAGGCTTTAGTCTCATGGTTTAGTAAAAAGCAAAATTATGTAGCCCTATCAACAACAGAGGCTGAGTATATCGCCGCAGGACATTGTTGTGCTCAGATTTTGTGGATAAAACAAACCTTGGAAGACTATGATTTATTTTATTCACATATTCCCATTTTCTGTGATAACACGAGCACTATTAATTTGACTAAGAATCCAGTATGTCACTCTCGTACTAAACATATCGAGATTCGACATCATTTTCTTAGAGATCATCATCAAAATGGAGATATTGACCTTGTGTACATAGATAATGAGAATCAATTAGCTGACATTTTCACAAAATCTCTAGCAGAAGATTGTTTCAATTATTTACGTCGAGAATTAGGAATTTTGGACGTCAATAATATTAATTAATTTTGTTTTATGATTATGTTTTAATATACAAAAACTGTGTTAGAGACAAGCTAATAAAGAGTCTGTCTGTCACCACAACTACGGTTGAAGCGAAGCGGTACTTAAGAGTTTTTCGGTGAACCTCTGCCAGCTGGGACAGTACTCCTATAGCTAATCTGAAACAGTCGATGTGTAATGATATTTAATCTATAAAATAATATTAATTATGTTAATTGAAGGTTGAAATTACTAATATTTGAATTAAATATTTGAAATGAGCCAATGAAAAAGAAAGTATTCCAAACTAAACCCAGGCGAATTCGGCCAGACTTCGGCCCGAATTCGGCCCGAGTTCGGTTGAGGGTGTCAGGTTATATAACCAGAACCCGAGAGCCTTTCTTCCTCATTGCTTCCAAACCACATCAACAGCAGCAAGCAGCCGCACGAGGAGACCCCAAACCCTAGTTCTTCACCACCCCTTCTCTTCCAATCCAAGTGGTAAAATCAATCCAAACTTTGGATTCTTGCGGAGTTCATCATTCTCTATAACATACTCCAATCTCATGAGGTATAACTCCTTATTTCCTCTTCGTTCAATTTCGTGCTATTTCCTTTTTATTTTCACAAATGGCACCTAAGGGATTCAACCCCTTTAAGAGGAAGAAGACAACCAACCCAAGTGAGGAAGGTTCATCTTCGGATCCACCCCCTAATTCCCTATTTTCGCCAGTCTAATCTAGCGACGGCGCGTTCGACGGATTTTACTTTCAAACCCTAGACCAAGCCTTACTGTGGTATGGAGACTTCTTCATGAGATCCATATGCACAGGCGCACCCATCAAGTGGACTGTATTTCCTGATCATCGTCATTTCTTTAAGGCATTAGGGTTACGGCATTTTGTTAAACTCTGTTTTCCCGTAGCAATTAATGCCATTAGACTGCTTTACTGCAAAATCATATTAAGCACTTTTGATGTAAGCACACGTGTTGGAGGATTAGATATCAACTTCAATGATGTCCTCTTAGCGAAGATTCTTGGTATTCCCAACGAAGGAGAACCGCTTGTTGATATCACTGATTTTGATTTCCCCGAAGGCACGACACTTACAAGTTTCAAAGCTGAACTTTGTGCACCTGATAGAGTTCGCTCTGGAAAATTCAAGGCAAACAACTTGAACTTGTTTAATTATGAATTGTACCGTATCATTTATTCCACTCTCCTTCCAAAGTCTACTTCGAAGGATGATGTCACGTCTCTTGAATTATCTGCTATGTATCACATTCTTAAGGGGATTCCATTTTCTGCCCCTAAGACCATTATTCAGATGATGGGACGTTATCGTACAAGAGATAGAAATCTCTCTTACGCGATGATTCTTCCACGCATCTTTCAACGCTTTGACATTGATTTATCTACTTGTGCTCAAGACCCTGAGCCCAAGGTTCTCAAGTTATCTCGTCGCAGTATGACTGCATCTGCTCCTCCTACTGCTCCTGCTACTGCTCCAACTCCTCCACCTCCTCAGCAGTATGCTATGACTTTTGAGGGCATACACCAGCACATTTCAGATTTGCACGTCTCGATGATGGATATGGCCCGCGAACGTGAGTTCCGCGATGTCACCCGTTATCAGGCGATTGCAAATTCCTTAGCTGATCTTCGTTTCGCCCAGACTGGACATTCAGCCGGTTCCATTCCTAGAGATCCAGCTTTCTCTGGTTACCGCTGTGAGGATGAGGCTGTTCATGCCTACTTCCAGCCCGGTAACACATATGATTGGTACCGTTCTGACCGTGCTCCTCCTCGTGATTATGTCGGTGAGTTTTACACTGGTGCTCCTCCTCACCCTTCTAGCGCGGGTACCTCTGGAGCTGGTCCTTCTGGACATGTTGGTCATCATACTGATGATGATGATGATGATGATGATGATGATGATGATGAGGCGTTGTGATATGTTGCTTTTTGAGACTTAGACATTATCTACTGTATACTTGGAAATGCTCCGACATTCCAAGTTTTTCTTTTTTAGACTTTATTTTCAGTATTTCTTTTTGAGGACTTGTACTGGATTTGCTTTATTTGATGTCATCTGAACATCTTTTATGCATCTTTATGAGATTCGTAGTTTATGATTCACATCAGTTTATTTACTTAGCATTTCTTTATCTGCTTCTCTACTATAAACTGCACGTGATATAATTCTTTGTTTTGTTATAAACTGCCTGAGTACAAATACATGCCTGTGATGTTTTTCAAACTCATTATGATCTCTATTATTTATTGTATTTCTTCACTGTTTGTTATTTATGCAATGATTGCGGGGGAGTTTTTCTCTTTTTGTAATTATTTTGCTAAGTGACAACGGGGAAAAAAAATAAAGATCTAACATTCTTTTGAGAAAATGCAGGACATGAAAAATTTTTGATTTTATTTCAAGCTTAAATGTTATATCATTCATAGTTTGTCAATTATCAAAATGGGAGAGATTGTTGGCCCATTGGTCATATGGTCAACCTGATTTTAATAATTGATCAAACTCTGTCTCGATATATGAAGCTAGTCAAGATATATTGGACTCTTGGACATGAACAAGAACAGCTATCTACACAGTTCAAGATCGAAGCTATGTTTGCCTGTTCGAGTCTGTATTTCCTTTGAGCAATGTATTTTTCATTTTATTGAGTATAGGAATACGTTGTACACCGAGTCGTACTGGCAAATAGGTTATTCCAAAATGTTTTCAAAACACTTTTAAAATATCCTTTGTTTTGAAAAACATTCTTTTAAACAAAAGTTTTAAAAAGGTTTTCAAAAAGATTTTCAAAAATCATCAAAAATATGTTTTTAAAACCTGACCTAACCCTGACAGAACTCGGCCAGAGTTCGGCCAGAGTTCGGTTGGTGGCCATTTGATTTTTGAATCCTCTGGAACTTGGTCCTCCTGCAGTTGCGGATTTGACCGAGATTTTTTCATCGAATTCTGCCCGAATTCTGCCCGAATTCTGCCAGAATACTGTCTTTGGAACTCCTATAAATAGAGAAGGATTTCGATCTTTTTAACTCACTCATTCACTTTCAATCTTCTCTCTATCTAAAGCATTCAGTCTTCCAAAGAGTTTTCTTGAGCTTTAAATTTCAGATCCCAAGCCAATTACAAACCTCTAGTCGATTTGCCAGTACGGTACGGTCTAGAAGTTTCTGAGAGATTGTAATCAGAAGGCTTGATTGAAGAATACCTCTTCACATTTGAAGTTGGACGAGTTCTTCGTATCAAAGCTCGCGTTGTAGAAGTTACAAGGACTTCGTAAGAAAACTTGCGGTTTTGCCAATAGTGGATTCAACTGGTAGCAAGAGTTCTACCGACTGGATTAGTCCTCAACAGAGGGAAACCAGTATACATCGCTGTCTTTGCGTTTGCTTTCTTATCTCTGCCTTTACATTATTTATATTTGTGATTATTATTCTGTGATCTAACTGCTAACATTTTTAATTAGCAATATTCCGCTGCCTACTCTATTCACCCCCCCTCTAGAGTATTGTGCTTTACGATTTCGTTCCTACAATAATATTATATAATAATAATAAATTACAAATCCAAAAACTGGGTTTCACAATCTTCCCTCCTTATAAAATTTTGTCCTCGAAATTCAGAGGGTACAACTAGGGGAATGATCAAAATCTCTACATGTAGACCAAAGCTTCCTTTACTGACTCCTAGTAATGTTGACAACCTCTAGATAGTCTAATTTGATCAATTCATGCACTTCCTTCGAATCAACAGTCTTCCCTCCTTAGAAACACAGTCATAGTCCATAATTAAAATTTTGCTTCTATTACTGAATTGTCAGCCACCGGATTGGTTGTGCGAACTTACTCTTTGCATCCGTACCTATAATCTTCGGGTAGGATCTAAACTTCTTCATCTTGCTAGTTGATTCGGTATCTACTAAGCGATGCAATTCCATATTGCTTGTAACGTACGCTCCATCAATTACTGTACGTCATAATTACTAGCTCTTACCATCATCACCCTTGATCCTCTACGGCTCCTCCCATCCTGCCATAACTTATTTTTCCCAAATCATAAAAAAAAATTCAAAATCATCACCTTCTTTCATTTACCAAATCTAATACCCAAGTACTAATATGCTCCACTAATGATTCATTCCTAAATGAACCACAATTTATAATTCTCTCTAGACTAACTTGCTTTTGTGCCTTGCCATGCTACCCTTTGGTACCCTTAGCCATCTAATCTCATTAAATAAAAATCGATCCCCTAAGTGTGCTTTTATCAGATCAATGCAATAAGGTTGCTAGGTAACTATCTAGGTTTTCCCCACATATAACTATCAACCAACTTTATATAGCTGCAAAAATATATAACTACCCACAAAAATATGCAACACCCTAAAAATGGAACCTTGAAAGAAATTGAGCCAATAGAGATTGATATGGTCCTAATAAGTTCTAGGAAAATCATGTAGAATTTTACAGGGAATCTTTTCTTTATGGTTGTGACAAGAGATTTCCAGAAATGGAGACAACCACTAGAAATGTAAATCCTCTAATCAGGCAAAAGTCAGAATAATTTGATGGTGCAAAAGACAACAATGGTATGAATATAGTCTAAATAATATTCGGAAACCAAATATGTTTGAAGTCACTTTGTCTCAAATTCATGCCTCGCCAGAGTGCACCTGACTGCAGTAAATTTTTGACCCAATAACTTGAATAATTTTAGGTTACCGAGTAATCTTTCAACTTTATCCATTTCATGGCTAAGCAACAAAGAAGATCAACATGGTGCATTTAGGACAGTCATAATAATATCCAAAAACCTATGAACACCTGAAATCACTTCAACTTTGGAGTCTTTTGCCTCGCCAGTGCGCAATTAGCTGCAGTAAACTCGCAGTTTCCATAATTCAGACAATTGACTATAACGCAATGTGCGAAGTCATATTAGGTCACGGAATATTTTCCCAAACTTTTTCCATAAGAATTTCAAAGGAGTTTCCGAAAAATTCAAACGAGTTCTACGGTTCCAGTCATGATAGAAAAAGATGTTGATGTATGTTCTTCTGGTTTCAAGGAAATTTATCAGGATAAATATGTGTTCCAGCAGCTCTTGAGATTTAAGAGATTTGATTTTGAAGAAATTGATCAAACTTGAGTATGACTAATTGAGTTGGACACAGGATAAGGTAGAAGAATCAGAGCTTTGAGTTGAGTTGAAGAAGCCAATGAGCATATTCCCGACAAATCACTTAAAGGATACAGACGTTTACCAAAATTATTTGAAGAAATAATTTCTTATCCAAGAAAAGTTTTGAGAATGTGATGGGTAAGTAGGGTTGACACAAAAGAAGTATGTCTTTATGGATTCAAGGAAGTCAGGTTAAAATGGTTTAGTAAAGCCAACAAGGGGATGGTTCAACAATTTAAAAGTTTTTCAATGATTTAAAGAAGATTTAATAATAGGATGGAATCAATTCTCTGACCGTTCGTACTTCACGATACTCAAGCATTGGATTTAAAAGCTGTCTAGGCCTTGAATTGAGCAAGAAGTTGCATAGAGAGAGTAGGGTTTCATGTTGAGTGGAGGGGATCAAAATAAAATATTTGGAATAACCTAGGAGATAACAATCAGCATTGAAAGTTTTTTTTTTTTGAAAATATCTTTTAGGGAAAACATGAACTAACTAAGCTGAACCAATTCTTTTGGTAATAATTAACCTTGAGGTTTTGTAGTTCCAGAAGAATTTGGTTCGGGATTAGTTTCGAAAAAGTCAATTAAAATAAGGTTAAGGCGAATGGTTGGATACGCTAGTCGTAGAAGTACTCGGATAGATAAGGGTTTATTAGAATTAGAAACTCTAGATAGCGAACGAGTCTGGATTTCAAATAAAGATTGAGAAATAAGATTTGATCGACTAGTGGAGAAGTTTGAAAAATAGGTTTGCTGACGAAGGAGAATGAAGAGTTCTAATATTGGTCCATAAATAGCGAAAAAAAAACATAGATCCTAATGGATGCTAAAAATCTTCTAAAGATATGGGAAGGAAATAATTCCCGAAAATCATGGGACGCTAAAAGATACAAAAATCTAGGAAATAAAAAAATATATGTAGTAACATATACCATCATACAGTCTACCTAAACTGGTTAAGGTCAAAAATTCACCCTTATGTCATTATCACTCCCAATTGTTATAAGTACCAACTAATATCTGGGTATTCCAAAAATCTTATTCTTCCAATTCTTAATCACCAATATAACCTTGATAAATATCGCCTTACATACATTCTCATTAAGATTACAATTTTCAGAAATTGTATCGTAAGGGATAGACTTTGGGAAAGATATCTACCATAAAGGTGTAACCAAGAATTTTATTCATATTGAAGAATTACAGCAAGACTCTCATGATTATTCTAAGAACATCCTGTTACAACTTCTTATAACAATAGATAATGCTACTCAGCAGTTCTAGGTACTAATCCTCATGGCTCTGGCTCTTGTACGAGCAGTCTCCAACTGCTTCATCTTCTTCTATGATCCTCGAGTCTGCATCATGCCTTTCTGCAGTGGGTGTAGGAGGTAAGGTCTGCCCGATAGGAAGAGAGTCCCTAGGTTGCGGCGTAGCTGGTGTTGCTGGGATAGGTGCTCTGGTAAAATGGAAAGATAAGAGGCAGTTCTTTACCCGATATTCAGTGGATCCACATGCCAAACATTGTTCCAATCTCTTGCGGCAACTATTGTCTAGATGAACAGGCCTCTTGCAATAGGCACAAGCCAATAGCTTCTTATGACATGACTGCCGGGAAGTAGAGTACTTGATGGGACCCAAATATCTTCTAGATTCAGGGGTATCCCTCCTAGGGTGAGGTTCCGCACCAACTCGGTTTAAGATAGCCAAGGCTACGTCATTGACATCCTTCATAATATCTCTCGTGATATCAATCTGTTTCTGCTGGGCCTCGGCTTGGGCCTTCTGGGACTCCAGGATTCCTTGAAATAGGGCAACCATTTGGGAGGTGTCTGCTGATACTGGTGGGACAACAGGAGTAACTATCAAAACAGGAGTTGGTGAAATTGCCGTGGGCAGAATAGGTTCGGCTGTATATGAGCTGTGCTGGGGACTTGTGCAGCAAAGGGGGAATTAATGAGCTACAAGGGAGAAGGGTTGGAACGGGCCTGAGAAGGAGGGGTGTGATCAGGAGATAACACCTTGTCATCAGTAGGACTGGAACGGGTTGTCTTTCCTCTAGTTATAGTCAGAAAGGTTTAGGAAGCAAACATAAGCAAGGTAGCCTACCAGTCTATAACAACCAAAAATATTTATTTATAATATAATTTGGTCCTATGTTGTGACAAATTATTGTTCTAGTGTTCTAGATGTTCTAGAGGTGTTCTCCTAAGTTGTTGTTGAGAGAACGGACCTGCATGGGCCACCACTAAAAACATGTCACGATCCGGTCCCAAATTCTTGGGTCAAATCGGATCATGCCCAGCCTGCACCATTGTTGAGACGGCGGCAGTAAGTTGTATCACTCATGCAGGTAATCAACAACAACATCTATACATTTGTCACAACTGAATATTCGGGAATTTTAAAACTTTTATTAATTAACAAAATAAAATACATCTGTAATTGAAAGTGCTGAAAGGAAATACTGAATTCAAGTGTATAAAATTCCAATAGAAGAAACTCGAATTAAAACGACAACTAGATAGAATGGCTGTCTCGTCAGCCTTAGGATCTGCGTCCTCAAAGGGGTCCCGGTAACTCAGCAGAATATGGTGCTGGGTCATAGTAGCTATTGTTATAGCTCAGCAATCATCAGTGACACCTAAAATTTTGGGTCTCCAGTCAGGAGGAAGCAAAGTACAATTCATGATAATCCAACAATTGAAATAATAATAGAGTTATGCACTATTAAACAATTTGAAATAAACAGTTCTCCAGCAGTTAAAATATTGTGATATGAATAGGCAATGAATATGACCGGATTAGGTTGTACAGTGAATGATATGGATTATTCCCGTGTATATGGGGGTAAGCTAATACAGTTCTAAGTTATTGCTTTGGATGTGATCATAATCATTACACTACTCCCCCAGTACCCAACAGTCAATCAGTCATTGCTCTCAGAGAGAGTTCCGTGTTGCATCGTGGTTTAAACTTGTAATAAAATGATTACTAAATAATTGTAAACTAACACAAAATGTACTTGCCTTTTGTTTATGACTAGAAACGGTGTTGGTTCCGGGAAGATGCTAGGTTCGTCTCCGAGATCCTACAGTTGGAGAACTTGACTTAGAACCATTGTGAAACCAAGCTATGTGTGCTAGTTGCAATCTCTAGTAGCAAGTCCTAGTCAGATTTTAAGTTGTTTATTCTACTGCTAACGGTTTACGACGCATGCTACGTTGGTTCTCATTTAGTGGATATCCAGTTTCTGATTTTACTTAAAAAAATTGTCGTTACCGGTTAATTTGGCAAAAACTTGTATTTTGTAATATTATATATATAAAACTACTGTTTTTCTTTCAAATGAGAAAATTGTGGATTTTGTTAACAATCAATATTTTATTCAAGTTATTTTATCGTGAAAAATCTTTATTTAATTTATACAAAATATTTAATAGCCATTTGTTACGAAGCGCCTAATTACGGAGAAGTTAAACCAACTAGAAAATAAAGGAAAAATCAACCAAGAAAATAAATGAAAAACCTAGACTACGCAATACAGGGGCACAGCTGACATAATAGGATTATGGGCTTATGCCCTTACAAACTTTACATAAATTAAAATAAGAGAAAATTAGTTAGCTCTGACTAATATCCCGTATTTTAAATATCGAAAAAATAAAATAAATAAAATCTTAGGAGTCTCAGGCTTGGTCCAATCGTCACAGTTAGCTAATGCCTCAACGTCCGGGTAAAATCGGTTTCGTTTGCATTTCGCTAGGGCCCACGGACCGGTATGGTCGTCGCCCAAAAATCCATTTAAATAAATAATTTTCGAAAATCGATTTGAAATTCATTTATAAAATTTTATAAAAATTTGGGCAGTATTTCCTCTATATTCGGGACAACCCAAAACTGGGAAAATGCGCCGAAACACCCATAATAAAAGTCCCAAACTAGGGAACACCCAGAAATTAACTTCCAAACCATTTTTACACAAAATTAAAATTCACAGAATAATTTTCGGAGCTTAATCGGACACGAAATATAATCAAAAAATCCCGAAATGAGATCGGAAACCACAGCACCCAAAAATCCAGAAAACACATTTCGGAAACATCCGAAATAACCACAGAACATCACAGAACCGTCTCCGGAAAATCTGAAGTCACTACGTCTCTCTAAAACCGAATTTCCGGGAGGGAATCGGGGACCAATCCTCATCATCGACTACCGAAAAAATAGAACGGGACCGAAATTATACCTTGGGTTGCTTGGCTAGAGCTCTCAGATGAAGATATAGAAAAATAAACGGAGAAAGCAGGTCGGAAAAGCCCGGGTCAGCGGGTCGAGCACGGGACAGCAAATCGGGAGCTCGAAAAGAGGGAGAACGGTCGAGGGGGTCGGCCGGTGCTCGCGGAGGAGGTCGGGACAGCAGCGGCGAGGGTTGGGGTCCGGCACAGGGGCACGCGGGGAGATCGAAGTCGGCCGGAGCTCGCACGGGGAGGCGCAGAGGGGATCGGGTCACCGGGGACCTAGGGCACGGGGCGGGGGTGCCGGGGAGAGCCGCTGGAGATGGCCGGCGCGAGGAAAAAGGGCCGGGCTCGGGAGCTCGTGCGGGGAGGCGCCGAGCAGGGTGGCCGGCTAGGGGCGAAGAGATCGGGGTCGGCCGGAGGCCGACGGGCTTGGGCGCCGGCGGAAAGGCACGGGTCGCGCTGGACAGGGGTCGCGGCTGGGAGATGCACGCCGGAGGGAGGCGCACGGCCTAGGGGGCGCGGGTCCGGCGTCAGGCGCGGGCCGAGAGGGGAGGGCTCTGGTGGTATGTAGAAGAAGGAGGAAAGGGTTTGGGAGTGTGAATGGGAAGAAAGTGAGAGGGAGAGAAGGATGTGGTGGTGGGAGTATGCTGTCGATCTTGTGTTTGTGAGGAGGTGGTGGTGGAATGCTTAATAAGGAGGAGTGGAAAAAAAACGTGTGGGGGAGAGTGGATTACGTGAGAGTGAGAGGGAAAGGTGGGGAGGGAAGTTAGGGGGTGCTGGCTTGGTCGTGGGATACCAAGCCAGTTGGCTTTTATTATTTTTATATTATATTTTTTTATATAACAAATAATAAATTTATATAACCATGATTTAAAATAAAAAGAATGGGTTCGGATCGGGGTTGGGTTTCGGAAAGCTGGTCCAGGCTCGGTCTCGCAAACAAAAATCCAAATTATTATTTTGAAAATAATTTCGAACTCATTATATAATAATAATAATAATAATAGTAGTAATATTATATAATAATAATAATAAATTACAAATCCAAAAACTGGGTTTCACAAGCTGATTGGACTTGGATCTCGTCTAGCTCTTTCATCGCAGCTCCTATTGCAGACATATCTTCTACAGATATATCATAGGAGAACTGATCTTCTGACCACCATCAGGGTCTGGGCCTTCCCCCTGCTCACCCCATCGTTCAGGTCTTACAGCTGAAGAAGACCCATCCTCACCCAAAATTGGGACCTGGACTGCCGAGGACTCTGCCACAGGAGGAGAGCCACTCGACGCAGCCCCCTTGCCCTTCGCGGATCTCCCGGCGGCCTTAGGAGACATGATTCTCAAAGAAAAAAGATGAAGAGTTTTTCTGAAAAATTCAAAGAGAAAGGAATAATTAATTTTCTCTCTCCCCAAGGTCTATTTATAGGCACGAGCCACTTCCTATGCGCCGATATACTCTATACGACCATTGTGGTGTATGCGCCCACTGCAGCCTATGCGCCCACGTGAAGGACCAGCTCTCTGCATACTATGCGACTGTCTCTTGCTGACGTGGACGACGTATAAATGATGGACCGCTTCAAATTTTGGTCCTATGAATATGTCAGTTCAGATTTCAAGGAAAATCTCAATAGTCGTATCTCCCTGACAAGCTGGCCAAATACCATGTGCCAAAAGGAGAGGGCCATGCTATGCGCCCATTGCCTCGCGAGAAGACGATCCATGCTTCTTTCAAGTATTTTGAACTTGTTCAAGTGTCGAAAACTTTGAAGGGGGTCCTGTAGAAGCATGAAAAATTTTCAGCAAATACAGCTCTATACGCGCAAGTCAAGAGTAGCTCCATGCGCCCAGTCAGTATGATTCCATGCGCCTACTGAATGAAGCTCCATGCACCCAGTCAGTGTAACTCCATGTGCCCAGTCAAGTGTAGCTCCATGCGTCCAAGACTAGCCCCTCCGAAAGGAGGGCGCATAGCCTGAGACATAGCTATGCGCCCAAGCCTGACTCAGTCAAAGCCACGATCAAAACGTGCACCGAAGCGCATGGCCACGTCAGTCTCCACGAGCAGTCGTGCACCGAAGCATGCGGCCACGTCAACACCATGACCAACCCACGATCTCGCAGTCTGTATGCGCCTACATTCTATGCGCCTACATTCTATGCGCCCAAAGCAGGACTATGTGCCTACATAAGAACCAGCATGTTTCCTCATGTGGGCGTATAACATCATTCCAACCCGAGAATAACTATAAAAGCGGGCCTCATCCCTCTTCAAACTAGAGAACAAAGAGCATTTTTAAGAGCCAAATTGCTGCACTTCTTTCCAGTGAGCCGAGAGTTAGCAATTTTCTTAGGTTTTCTCCCACTTTTGTAATCGGAGTGTCAACGGAGTAAAGGAACAACTGCCGCTTGATCTCCATCGTCCCATTCTTTAGAATTTTTTTTTGTACTCGGGGATCCTCAGCGCAGGATCTCTCAGGCATACTCGATTTGTGGTGCCTTGCGCCAATAAAAGAAAAGACAGCATTTTCTTCTTCTTTTTTTGTGTGTGTCCACAAAGAGATTAAGGCATACACAACCGAGATAGCTAGACTATCCAGTCTTATTGAAGATATTAAAGAGACGTCTACTACCGGTAACACGGAAGAGATAACCAAACTCAAGGTAGACTATCATGAGGCTATCCTCAAGGTTGATAAGAAAGAAAGAGACTATGTCAAAATACAAGAGTTATATGACATAGAGAAGAAGAAACACTTAGTCACAGAACAAAGACTCTAAGATATGACAGCTAAGTATGAAGAGTCTGTTACGATTTCTAAAAAGTTAGAAATCAAGTTAGGCAAACAGGCAATACCTGTGACACAGCCTAAGTTTAGTCCTAATGCTAAGCATACACCTAAGAGGACTAAAAATCAGAAAGCACGAAAGAAACACGATTATCACCATGCTTTCACTTACAGGTTTTCCAAGAAACCAAATAAGCATGTCAACACAGTTTCAACCACCACTGGTTCTAAACTCACTTGAACATATTATGGTACACATGGACACATATCACAGTATTGTTTAGCAAGAAAACTTGTTGACAATCGTACCTTATTCTGGAGACCTAAAACTAATCAATATGGACCCTTCAGTAAGTGGGTACCAAAAGATTCATCTACTTGTTTTGTAGGTGGACCCTCAACCCTCTCATACTAAAAGCAAGTGGATTCTCGATAGCGGATGTTCGCGACACATGACTGGTGATGCATCTTTGTTCGCCATACTATCGATGAAGAAAGAAGGATACGTCTCCTTCGAAAATAACTTGAGAGATGATATAATTGGTAATGGCACTGTTGGTATATCTCCTTATCCTGTAATAAAAGATGTTTGTCTAGTCACAGAATTGAAACATAACCTACTAAGCATAAGTCATTTAGTTGATAATGGTTATGGTATCAATTTTGTAAAAGATAAATGTACCATATTTGATATGTCATCCGGTGATCCCATATATAAAGGAATTAGAGAAGACAATATTTATGTTTTCTTTTTGAAGAGTACTAATAATGCAGGAAGATGCCTAGTAGCTAATATAGATGAAAGCTGGCTATGGCACATGAGACTAGGGCATGCAAATATGGACACTAATTCACGACTGAGCACTAAGAAATTGGTAAAAGGACTCCCCGAGATTCCATTCAAGAGAGATATGGTATGTGCTGACTGTGAAAAAAACCAAAGCACATAAGTCTACATTTAAATCCATCAACGCTGTAAGTACTTCTAGACCTTTGTAGTTGATACATATAGATTTATTTGGTCCTAGTAGAGTCTCTAGTCTTGGCGGTAAGCTCTACGCTTTTGTTATTGTTGATGATTTCTCTCGTTTTACTTGGGTTTACTTTTTATCAAACAAAAGTGATGCTATTTTTGAATTTCAGATATTTTGCAAAAAGGTACAAAACAAAAAAGGCTTCATGATTATTCGAATCCGAAGTGATCATGGTGGCAAATTCGTAAATTCTGATTTCAAAAAGTTTTGTGATGATAGTGGGTATTACCAGGAATTTTTTTGTCCTAGAACTCCTCAACAGAATGGTGTTGTGGAGCGGAAGAACCGTACTCTAAGCAAAATGGCTAGAGTCATACTGAATCACCATAATCTTCCTAAATACTTTTGGGCAGAAGCTGTTAATACAGCCTGTCATGTTTTGAATAGGTGTTAATTCGACCTATCTCGAAGAAAACACCATATGAACTTTGGTTTGGAAGGATTCCAAACATTTTTTATTTCAAAGTTTTCGGATGTCGCTGTTTTTTCCTGAACACCAAGGATAACTTGGGAAAGTTCGACTCTAAAGCAGATGAAGGGATATTTCTCGGATATGCTGCTAAAAGTAAGAGATATAGAATTTTCAATAAAAGGTCTATGATTGTTGAAGAATCAATTAACGTTACTTTTGATGAGCTTAATAGTCACAGATCTAGCGACAGTGATGATGAAGATGTACAAGCAAAAACTGAGAAGAGTCCTGTGGAAGATCTGACTCAAAATTTTGATTCATTAAAGTTCTTACAAGATCATCCAGAGACACTCATCATAGGTGATGTATCAAAAGGTGTAAGTACACGCTCCTCTCTTAGGAATTCTGAAATAGCAGCAAATGTAGCTTTTATTTCTCAAATAGAACCTAAGAATATAGAAGATGCCTTTTCTGATGAGTTTTGGATTAATGCCATGCAAGAGGAACTAAATCAATTTGAGAGAAACCAAGTTTGGAAACTCGTTCCTAAACCTATTGGTCAATCTATAATTGGTACCAATGGGTGTTCCGAAATAAACTTAGTAAAGATGGACAAATTCTACACAACAAAGCACGTCTAGTGGCACAAGGTTATAATCAAGAAGAAGGTATTGATTATGACGAGACATATGCTCATGTTGCTAGACTAGAAGCTATCCGCATGTTTTGTGTATTTGCATGTTTTAATGATTTTAAATTATTTTAAATGGACATAAAAAGTGCATTTTTGAACAGATTTCTAAAAGAAGAAGATTTTGTGAAATAACCTCCTGGTTTTGAAGATTTTCAAAAACCTGATCACGTATTCAAGCTTAAGAAAGCACTCTATGGACTCAAACAGGCACCTCGTGCTTGGTATGAACGTCTAAGTGCCTTCTTACTTGATAATAGTTTTTCAAAAGGAAGAGTTGATATAAATTTGTTTATCAAATCTTTAAATGATGACATTCTTCTTGTGCAAATTTACGTTGATGACATTATATTTGGTTCTACTAATGAAAAACTTTGTCAAGAGTTTGCTAAGTGTATGCAGAGTGAATTTGAGATGAGTATGATGGGAGAGCTGAACTTCTTCCTAGGACTCCAGATCAAACAACACTCAAAAGGAACATTCATAAATCAAGCCAAGTATATGAAGGACATACTGAAAAAGTACGACTTCGATAATGTAAAGCCTATCGGAACTCCAATGGCTACATCCACAAAGCTTGATTCTGATAAAAGTGGCAAACCTGTCGACCAGCGTAAGTATCGAGGTATGATTGGTAGCTTATTATATTTAACTACTAGTCACCCTGATATTATGTTCAGTGTTTGTATCTGTGCACGATACCAGACAAATCCTAAAGAATCACACCTAAGTGCCGTTAAGCGTATCTTCTAATACCTTAAGGGAACTTCTATAGTCGGCTTGTGGTATCCTAAAACCAAATCCTTTGACCTGATAGGTTACTCGGATGCGGATTTTGCAGTATGCAAAGTAGACCGTAAAAGTACCAGCGGTACGTGTCATTTCCTAGGAAAAGCCTTAGTCTCTTGGTTTAGCAAGAAGTAAAATTCTGTAGCATTATCAACTACTGAGGCTGAGTATATCGCCGCAGGACGTTGCTGTGATCAAATTTTGTGGATGAAGCAAACCCTAGAAGACTACAATCTGCACTACAATAAGATTCCTATTTATTGTGATAATACTAGTACTATTAACCTGACTAAGAACCATGTATGTCACTCACGCACAAAATACATTGAGATTCGTCATCACTTTTTACGTGATCACCAACAACACGGGAATATCTGCTTAGAGTTTATTGATACAGATCATCAACTAGCAGACATTTTCACAAAACCACTGGCAGAAGACCGTTTTAACATAATGAGGCGACAGCTCGGTATACTTGAATTTTTAGATTCATAGTGTAGTATGGTAATTAAATTAAATTTTATGACTCAAAATTTTGAAATATATTTAACGAAAATTATTTTGGGTACAAACCGAAAGGGCCTTTCTGTCATACAGGTGTAAATAGCCTGAAGCGACACGGTGTACTAGTCTTCGGACTACCGCTAGCTGGGATCCGGCCCCTACAGCTAACCCAAAGTAATAAACGTTATTAAATGTAGAAGTCAACAGTCAGAAAGTTACAATTTAAACAACAAAACTGTATTTATGGCCTCGAAAATACAAGTAGCCGAACTCGGACCGAACTCTGACCGAGTTCGGACCGAATTCGGGCCGAGTTCGGTCGACGCTGTTCAGCTTCCAGAATCGAACAGCCGGCCCTAGCTCTTTATAAACCCTTTCCATCCTCTACTTTTTCACACAACCAACTCGTGAAAAACCCTCTACAACTCCCAAAACTTCTTCCTCCTCCTTTCCTTCAAGCTTCTAAGGAGTTCTAGTGGGCTACTCTACTTCATCTTCTTCCTCCTTTCTAAGGTACTCCAATTTTCTTTTACTCTCATCTATGGCTCCCAAGCGTCAGAGAAGACAGGCTGATCCCTCACAAGCAGGATCTTCCTCTTCTGATTACGTCTCCACTAGTCTTTTCAGTGCTGCTAGACCCATAGGTTCTGATGATTTTGACTCTGGTTTATTCCCTGACAAAGAATTTTCAGACCTTTGGTTTGATTCATTTTCTTGTCGTAGAATATGTGTTGGAGCTTGTGTTAACTTTACTATATTTTCTGAATATGCTCCCACATTTGACCGTCTCGGCTATCGTAACTTCTTCGAAGTAGCCAAGAACATCTACGACAACGTTGTCCGTATGTTTTACTGCAACTTGTAGGTAAAACCAAATGAAAACTTCTATTCTTGTATTGCTTGTTTGCCATTAAAATTATTTTGATTGAAATTTTAATACAAACAGAACAGTGATACAATATAGGACTTAGATGTAGTCCTAGGAGTACACTTTTGTTTAAGCTGGGTCCTTAGTGCCAATGGAGCGAGTGGTAATGCGTTGACTCCGTTGACCGGCTGACGACGGTTATCGGTTCTCTGAAGGTGTGGATTGCTCTGGGTGCTGGAGCTTGCTGAGAGGAGGAAGACGTTGAGTGTCTAGAACTGCCTCTCGGTGATTCTCTCTGTGTTGTGAGTCTTCTGTTCTGAGTCTCTGTGTGTGTGTGTGTGTGAAGGAGATGACCCTTCTATTTATAGTTTTGCAGGCTGGCTGCTCATGCGCGCATGTAGGATGCGCCGATGTGGGGACGCCACGTGGAGGTTGCTGATGGAGGCGCATGGATGCTGCGCCCTGATCGAGGGGGAGAACTCTTCATACTGCTGTTGTGAGCCGGCACGTAGCAGAGAGAAGATTTTTCCGTTGCTGAAATCTTGGACGAATTGAGTCAAAAGACACGTGTCGTCGACTCATGGTTCGAAGATCTCGGATTTGGTAGAGAGGAGTGATCTGGTGGGCTGCGCCTTGGATTGGGCGCAGGAGGAGGCTGCGGCTCATAACCTTTAGGAGTTACAAACCATTTGGGGCGCATGGCTTTTGAGGCGCATGCAGGCGACTTTCCTTCTGTCTTTCGGGATCAGAGAGCAGTCTGAGGCGCATGGCTTTTGAGGCGCATGCTGATTTGGACGCATGGCCGTAGAGGCGCATGCTGATGGTGGAGTGGCCACGTGGCAGTAGCCGTCGGAACAAGGTCATGATGATGCTGACGTTGTCGACGCTTCGTTTTTTGAAAAGCTGTCAACTGTTCAGACTTTGGGAGGCGTGCTGCCAACTCTGTCAGTTCAGCATTTAATGTTGGTGATGTTCGATGGACAGCTGAGTGGGCGCGTCGGTTGGCGTTCCACTCGGTGTGGAGATGTGTGAGGGCGCACCCTCTGTAATGCGCCGAGTACTGTAGGGCGCGTCTGTGTGATGCGCCTGACGCCGAAGGGCGCGTCCGTGTGATGCGCTGTCTGGCTGGCACATCGGATATGTCTTTTAATGATGCGGCTGTCTCGCTCTTCGAGTGCTATAAATAGCCGTTTGGCTGAATTCGAGGCGTCCGGTTCATCCATTTAATGTAAATTTATTGCACGGAATTCGGAGGGCCATCCACTTGGCGCGTGGGTTTGGTCTGCCCGGCCTATAAATAGTGGCATGGAGAGAAGATTTTGCTTCTCATTCCCTCACGTACTTCCAATATGAATTTGAACATACGGGTGCATTCTGCTGACGAAGTGCTCCCGAGGGTGAAGATGAGACGCTGTGTTATCTTTGATGCACTTGAAGGTGACTGTTACATCCAAAAGACGGAGTCGAGGGCTTCTGAGGCAGGCGGAAGGTGCCTGTTGCATCCAAAGATAAGGATGCTCGAGCCTCATCTCCGTTATTCCGGAAGAGCCGTAGATCGGAATGGCGGTGCAAGGCTCTCTCTTCCTGCAAAGTGGGGTTTCCCCACTTTGATCGTGTCGAAAGCTGCTCCTTTAGCCATGGTTTCGATCACGGTCTTCCTTCGGCTTTGGAGGATCTTTCGAAGCCTCCCCTGGCCACAGCATTTGCGGTGCTCTTCTCTTCCTTGGTTCCAGCCAGAGGGTTAAATGCTTTGTGTCGAAGCATTTATCGGGCGAGCCTGGTTGGAAGAGTGGCACATAACTGGGCTCTGCTCGGCCAGGTGAGCCTGGCTGGAAGAATTTGGCTGAAGGGATGCACATAACTAAGGTGCTGAAGAGATGATGGGATGCGCCTGGATGGAGGCGCATGATATCTGCTGCGCCTTATTGGTGGCGCATAGTGATGCTGCGCCTATCTGGTGGTGCATGGTGGTTGCTGCGCTTATCTGAAGGCGCATGATAGCCGCTGGCTGTAGACTTAGGCTCTTTCCTTTGTAGGAATTCTCCTTTGTACAGCCTTTTCTAGACATGTAATAGACTTTTATAAATAAATAAAAAGTCCCTCTTCAAATGTCTATAGTTATTGACTTTGCTGTGAAGTTCTTCATCTGAGTTCAGGCGCATGTAGTGTCTGGCGCATGGGCTTTCTGGTTGTGAAATTCCATGCTTCTATAAGACCCCCTTCAAAGTTTTCAAAACTTTTGAGTAAGTTTTGGAATACTTTGAATAAGAAGCATGGAGGTCAGGGCACATGATTTCTGGGCGCATGCCTGTTCGGGCGCATGCTCTTTTCAGTTAATGATGATGGTGCCTCGGTAACCGAAAAGATTAATGATGATCTTTTGGTTTTATTTGCTGCTATCCTTGCACAGAACCCGAGGCGACGGCTGAGATCACACGTCATCTGTTCACGCGTGCGACCATGCCCTATAAATAGGTAAGAGTCGGAGAGAGAAAGAGTTCTTCTTCTCTATGCCTCTGCTTCTTTAGAGTTTCTTCTTCAAAACCCTAACTTCTTCTTCTTCGAGAGAATGGCTCCCAAGACTCCTCGCGGCGCTGCCGGCAAGGGGAAGGAGAAAGCGAAAGAGTCCGCGGATGTTGCGGCGGCGGTCGTTCCCCGTCGGCCTGTCGAAGTTCGGCCGGAGGTGGTTGGTAAGTCTCATTGTCCCGCCAACGCACATAGGCCTTGAGTCTTTAATGATGTGCCGTGGTCTTTGTCCGCCAACGCGCATGGGTTTAAACCTTGGATGCGCCGAGGCTATTTCGCTGACGCGCATGGGTTCAAAACCCTGAAGATGCGCCAAGGCTATACTGCTGACGCGCATGGGTTCAAACCCTGATGATGCGCCGCAGTTTTCTCCTTTAGACACATTTGTGTGTTCTCTTCTGACTTTTTCTGATCTTTTACTAGTGTCGATGGCAATCCCGCTTTTGAGTGAAGTTTTCTCGGAGGCTGCCTTCAACCAAATGGGAGTAGAGCATAACGAGGGGGTGATGAACCCTGCTCAAGATGTTCTTATGCTGGATCAGCCTCCTGAGAGAATAACCCTAATCCGTGAACAGCCGTATTGGTTCCTCAAACGGATGATGGAGCGTGGAGTCATTAAACCCTCCACATCTGATAAAGTGACCTTTCTGAAGCCTGAGTTCCTGTTTGGAGACCGTCTCACTTCTACTGACTCGTCAGTACTGAAGGTCAAGGAGGACTGATTCTTTACTGCGAATGGAGTGCATATGACTGTTAAGCAACTTGAACGTCAGTGGCCTTTGACGTCC
>JANAVB010018797.1:5978366-6108366 GCA_029216955.1 Iris pallida
AGCAATAAGACACTTGTACTGAGTCGTGTCGTGTTTTGTGTCGTAAGCCGAATTTGTGTCTGGGCGCCATGCTGCGTGGGTGTGGTGTCTGATTAGGGTTAGGGTTACCTATGGGGGAGGGCGTGGCCGAGAGGACGTGGCCAGAGACGAGGGGAGCAGCGGCTAGTAGCCGAAGAGGGAGCGACGATGAGGGGGGTCGGCGGTGGAGGACGGCGACGAGGACACCAGCGGGCGAGGGGGGTCGCCGGGGCAGGGAACGAGGGAGAAGGGTCGCCGGTGGGAGGGGGTTGCCGGAGACGAGAGGGGGAAAGGGAGAAAGATTTGGGGGCGCGAGCGAATGAAATTTTGGGTAAAAAAAATGAAATCGATCGGGCCAGCAGAACCCTATATGAAATATTTTAGCGACGTCATTCGAAGACGTTGGTAAATGTCACTAATATCAGTGATATTATCGACATTTACCGACGTATCCGCGACATACGTTTGTTATAATACAAAACTTAGTCGCAATACGTCGCTGAACGTCGCTTATAGTAACGTATTGCGACGCTATATATTTACGTTGCTAAATTGCTAAAATATAGCGACGTCTTTCTAAAATGTCGCTAATTACGTCGCTAATATGACTTATTCTGGTAGTGGAAAAAGTGATGTCCACAAATGCTTTACGTTTTATCATAAAATGCTCTTATAAATATATCCCTTATGAAATGTTGCTTGTCCCTAAGAACGATATGTTATGCAAATGAGTATGTTTTGAATCGATGAATTGTTGTGTCCCAAAGAATGAATTGTGCAAATATATTTCGAAAGAAATGTATATGACTCATGAAACACGCCGCGCATGTCTGAATTGAACTGGATAGTATCGTACATGGAATTGACCCGATAGTTGCCTTGAAACAAAGAATGTTATATTGCTTTTCAAAAAGTATTTTCAAAAGATGTAATCAGACTCTGTACTGTATGAAATGAACATAGGTAAAAGTTGCAAGATTATACTACAAGAAATGCTTTCTCACTAAATGAATTAGTGATCGTTTCAGACGAGTAACGTTTGTTCACAATCACCAATATGTTGATATACTGACCCACCATCAGTCTGCATGCAGGTGCAAGATGCACCGTGTTGGATAGTCCGAAGCGATAGCCTGAACCTCATCCTCAAAAGCCAGAAATCAGAAGAGGTGCCAAAGATGGTCATTTGTTACAAAGAGTTGGTTTTTGTATATAAAGGGATTGAATGTATGGAACGGGATCATTGTAATCTGTAATGTTCTGAGAGATTGTAACCAATGGCATGTATTAAAGAGAAATGAGAGCCTTGTACTATATTCAAAAGAATCAATAAAGAGAATTATTTCTGCTACCGTGTGTTCAATTCATATTCTACAATATGTTCGTGTTGTTTCAATTATCTGCATCTTTTCCGCTGCGCTATTGTCTATCTTATCTAAATTGTCATTGTACAGGTCTTGGCCTTGTGCAAGCACAACTTAGACTTGTACAACATCACACCCAAGCGAGGATGAATGGTTCCACAGAGTCCGAAACGAGGACGAAAGGACTCTACGGGATCGGGGCATGACATAATGGTATCAAAGCAACACAATCCTCTGGCCAATTGCTGATTTGATTAAATTCGAAGATGTTCTCCTTATCATAATTTTCTTGCCTGCTTAATATCCCTGATGAGATGAACGTTTCATACAATAAGTCCGTAAATATTTTTATGCCGCATATGTTTTATCGATTGATTGATTGGGATTGAAATGTTTTATTGAACATAAATTTTGATATGATCTGACCGTGATTTTTTGATTGATGATGGCGAAGGATGAGGACTATCTGCAATGGATATCGTAAGTTTCTCCTTAAGTTCGAGGACGAAACTTTTTTCGGTGGGTAATTATGTAGTGTCCCGCTCCGCGAAGGCACTAGATAAATAGAGAGATTAGATTGTTGGCTCTGTAACAGAAGACGATTAATCTGGATGGTGGACGAGAACTCATTTTTGATTCGCTTACGCCTAATAAGAATCTGAGTTTTTTTTTGAATGAATGCTATTGCTAATAACAAAATGGTAATCCTTGAGTATGCTTATAAGAGAATTCACATGTTGCTATGCTAAGAAAAAAGATAATCTGTATGCTAAGAAGAATTATTGTTTGCTAATAAGAAATGATATGATGCCTGTCATGCTAAAGTTAGAATGTTGCCTCATCAATAAACGTTGCCATGCTTAATAAGATAAAAAAGAGTATCTTACACGTCCCTAATTGTATGCGATCAAAGAGTAGACTGCTATGTTTACGGTTATAGAAATGTTACTATGCTTAACAAAAGAATGTCTTGCTCCGAGTGTATGCTGAAACGAATGAATGAATGACGACAATTGTACCGATTGAATGATGAACGAAAAAAATAGAAAAGCAGAGATATGACTCTGTTGTTTGAATAATGAAATGAAAAGAGGAGCTATTGGCTCTGTTATACGAGAAGAAGAGAAAAGACAAAATGACTGCTGATTGATAATCTATGCATTGAATGGTTTTATCTGATAGAGTTGCATTCATGTATTGGTCTCGGACAACTTGTGCACAAGGTAATAATCTCTCCATGGTTCCTAGGGAACTGGTGATCGATCGGCCCGGAAGAGATTGTAATAGCACCCCTGAGGTAAATGCTAGACCTCGCGATCAGGAGGGTATTGTGTCTATTAGCGACGAGCTGAACCATGAGTCTCGGGCTAATCTTGGAACGGACCCATGGACCATCATGTAGATAGGATGTCGATTAGTGAAAAGCTGAACCATGAGCCACAACTGCTAGCTTGTGTGTTATCAGTACAGAGCTGAACCTGAGTCACAACTGCTGGTCTATGCATAGATTAGTGTAGAGCTGAACCTTAAGTCACAGCTGCTAATCGATGGCATATATAGAAAGATTGTTGCGAGCTTAGCACTGCAGAGTTGAATAGGAACCCTATAGTTATGTATAGTATGCTATTCTAATCTTGTCTGGTGCAGGGATGGACCGTCGGCTATGGTAAGAATCACTGAATAAATGATGTCCGCAAATGCTTTACGTTTTCATCATAAAAATGCTCTTATGAATATATATCCCTTATGAAATGTTGCTTGTCCCTAAGAACGATATGTTATGCAAATGAGTATGTTCTGAATCAATGAATTGCTATGTCCCAAAGAATGAATTGTGCAAATATATTCTAAAAGAAATGAATATGACTCATGAAACACATTGCTTATCTGAATTGAACTGGATAGTACATCGTACATGGAATTGACCCGTAGTTGCCTTGAAACAAAGAAATGTTATACTGCTTTTCAAAGTGTTTTCAAAAGATGTAATCTAACTCTGTACTGTATGAAATGAACATAGGTAAAAGTAGCAAGATCACACTAAAGAAATGCTTTCTCACTAAATGAATTAGTGATCGTTTCAGACGATGTAGCCTTTGTTCACAATCACCAGTATGTTGATATACTGATCCACCATCAGTCTGCATGCAGGTGCAAGATGCACCAAGATGGATAGTCAGAAGCGATAGCCTGAACCTCATCCTAAGGAGCCAGAAATCAGAAGAGATGCCAAAAGATGGTCATCTGTTGCAAAGAGTTAGTTTTGTATATAAAGGGATGTAATGTATGGAACGAAATTATTGTAATCTGTAACATTCTAAGAGATTGTAAGCCAATGACATGTATCAGAGAGAAATGAGAGCCTTGTACTATGTTCAAAAGAATATCAATAAAGAGAATTATTTCTGCTACCGTGTGTTCAATTCATATTTTGTAATATGTCTGCTATTGTTTCAATTATTGTATCTTGTTCGCTGCGCTATTGCCTATCTTGTCTAAATTATCATTGTACAGGTTTTGGCCTTGTGCAAGCACAACTTAAGCTTGCACGACATCACACCCAAGCGAGGACGAATGGTTCCTCAGAGTCGAAACGAGGACGAAAAACTCTGCAGGATTGGGGCGTGACACATATGACACTTATTCAAACCAAGTTGATGGTCGAATAAGAACTGGCTAGAAAACTTAGATTACTTTTTCTGCAAAAAATCTAATAGCAGATATGAAACCATAGAAATCGTCATGTGCATCATAGCATAATCTGAACTACATTAAGCATGCCTACTTCAGGGAGTTGAGTTCATAGATGACTTTTAGGTATCATCATTATCATATAACAGGAAATTCCCACAAAAGCCTAATAAGAGAAAAATAAAGAAGTGGATTATTTATTATTTTTTGATCCCTCATGTAAATATATGGAGCTAATATAGCTCAGGAATCCCCATGATCCTTAAATGCCAGGGCATATGGCACATTTTTAACACGTCCAGGGACACTTAGCTAATACACATGCATACAAATGCATCACCATTTTTTTCAATCAAACCTATATACATTTTACTACCATGATATACAAAGAGTCCATCTAGTGGCTGGCAGGTGCCTTTTTTTTCTTGCTTAAGATATATTCATACGTCTAGCTTAACTGGCTTCTCTGCTACATTTGTCTTTTGTCGGCTAACTTTGTATGGTCAATCTTATATCAAACATCTTCACACACACAGTACTCTATATTTATTTGGTTCTATGATTCTGCTGCTAGCTCTCATGATGGCATGAAGCCAAATGAAAATCTGATCAATCATGGAGCCAAATGGTTGTGGCTCTTGTGTGTTTAACATAGAATTTTGGTTTGAACTTTTGATGCACATTGAATGGAATAATTTTAGTGAATTTTTCGATCCTTATGATGTTTTCATCATCGGCAACTTGTTGTGTCTAATTGGACTAATAATAGATCAGTTTATTCCTATCATTGACAAGTATTTTTTTTAATCTGTGCAATTAATACTATTTCTGTATATTTGTTTAACAAATGACATGTATTATTGTTAGTAAGTATATGTAGGTTTCTAATTAGAATGATTGAGTTTATTACATTTTTTTAAGTATTGAATTCTATTGAAATAGCATGAGTAATTTTTCCTTTTGGATATTCAACTGGACTCAACTGTAACTTATATTCATGGTGTTAGCTGATGGGATTAAGAATGAAATGATCAAGAATTGTAATATTAGGCAAATGTCATATGCAATAATTTAGATTCCATGTAAAACTTGCTTCCAACCTGCTTGGTTGCCTTGTGTAAATGAGAGAGATTTACAAGAGGGCATTCTACCCATTACATGGATGTTATGAGGTATTTTGGTAAATGGAATATCCTTCTAATGTTGTTACCCTTATAATGTGAAAAAGATAGATAATAGCCTAATAGATGGGAAACAACTAAATTAGAAGTTTTTTAAAAAAAACTTTTCTTGCATCCCTCTCCATGTCGGACACAGGCCATACAGTATCTGTATAGGACCTTTGCATGGATCCCATCCCGTGTCCGTGCAGGTCCGACCTGCACCTCTATGTACTTGTGATTTGCCAAATGTTAAGACTTTGAATTACAATTCCATGTTTCTCAAGTCAATGAATTAGAATTCTAGATGGTTTTCAACTAAAATGACCTTTACAAAATCTAGAATCAACCGGGTCCAGCTTCATATCGTTCTCTTTTTTCCACCTTTGTCTTTAAAACAAAAATTTCTCATTAGTTCCAAATATGTACTTTCCAGCAGAAATGTGAGATATAGCAATGAGGATTACAGTTGTATTTTATAGAAACACCAATCCAAATATTTCTTGAGCTAGAATCAGGAGAGTTTAATTTGTAGACACAAACCACTAGGCAAATCGTGCAGATTGATAAAGCAAGCCTACTTATGATGCATGATTTTTTTTGTAGATATTGCTTGTTAATATCTATTAAAAGCATATTTTGTGCAAAATAGAAGTACATGTATTCTCATCAAAATGTGTTTTACATTTTCATATTAGTATTTGGTTGTATGTTGACAAATGGATATTAAAGAATAATAATTATGTTGACTTGGTGTTTTTTTACAACTAATCATGATCCATATTCTGTTAAGATTGAAAGATACTTGTTACTATCATTGATTTGTTGGAGTGTCTAAGTATTTGATATGAATGAATTTGGCACCTTATACTGCTATATTTTGTTTAGATCTTCACTACTAACCTCTATTCTCCTGAAGGTAGAATCCTTAGAGATATTTTTTATTTTTGAAAAGAGCAACATGTTATCTCCTGAAGGAACCCAAATTCTAATCAATCTGCCGAGCTTCAAGAAGATTGTTAGTGATCTTTTGTCTCTCGAAGTAAAGTTAGAGGAGGATAAGACACTTGTGTTGTATGAATTTGTAAAAAAACAACTTTCAATGTCTTTTATTGTATTAATGGCTGATGATAATTCCTATTAACTATTAGCTATTATTATACATTTTATTGGTTATTTAATCCTAATAAATTATATTAATTCTATGGGTTAAGGGTTGTCTATATAATGCATACTTGTCTTGTTGAAGGGACATCTTTGAGAGTAGCAACCATATGATTTTCTTCCACAAATCACTACCATATGATTTATACTTTTCTATTTCAATCTCTCCTACTCTGGGCAAGAGCTAAGTTTGGGTCATTCTCCAAAACCGTGTGTGGTGAAGGAAAGCCGGTAGCAAAGGGGTTTTATCTCTAGGATCAAGATTCGAGAGGATGTCTGTACAATAGACCTCGAATAATCTCTTAGGGCAGTGCCTCGTGCATGACTTTCTCGCAGACTGATATTTCTAACCTTTTTTCAATTATTTTGTTATTCCATTTTTACTATGATAAAGAAATAATATCCAATAACTTGTACTCCTATCTTCACTTTTGGGATCTTATGACCATTTGGTGACAACGATCCTTTATGGAAAGGAGACTTGAGAAATGGAAGAGGTGACAAAAACTCTATTAATAATGATATTATGAAGATGACAAATTCATTTGAGGAGTCGTCATGTCGATTGCTAAGGAAAGGTGAAGGTCAAAGAATTAGAATTTAGGCAAGAGTAGCCAAGGAAAGTCCAAATCATCTGTATATGAGAGTGATGCATGCTTATTTTTGCAAACATCCAGAGCACGTGAAAGAAAAATGTTCGAACTATAAGCAATGGTTGAAGAAAGAGTGAAGACGCATGTTCAAACAGTCTTGGTTAAGCCAGTATTGCACAGAAAGATAAGAAGTTACCATGTGATGTACTTACGGCACATATCGGAAGGATACATTTTTTAAAACTTGGATTATTTGTTCTCTTTGGATTCTTGACTCGTGGTGCTCATACAATGTGTCCAAACAACAAGTGGTTCAATACAGTTCAGTGGTGGTGTAGTTCTCATAGGGAATAGTGCACAAGATCATTGGTGCAGGAAACATCTCACATGTTTAATGGAGTGGTGTAGACTCACGTGAACGTGAGACACGTTTTAGATTTAATGAAGAAACTCTCTCTGAGCATGTTGATCGAACATGATAGGATGCAAGTTTATTGGTCAAGGAGATTTGTTAAACATAGTGAAGGGTATCGTGGTCATGAAGGGGCATAAATTCTGTTGAAGTATCAATTTGACGAAAGTACGATCACGAGTTGTGTAGCTATTATTATGTAGAAAGAGATGTATAGAATACTACAAGACTATAGGATATCTATTTAGGCAACATGAGGAAGATGAGTCTTCATGAACTCCATAAAAGGGAGTTACTCAAGGGCAAGAAGGAGTTCAAGCTACATTTCTACAAGTATTGCACAATGGGCAAGCAACATGAGGTTGGCTTCAAATATATGGTTCACAAGATCAAAGGACTTCTCGGTTATATTCACTCGAACATATATGGCCATTGCCGGATCGATCAAAGGGAGGTACTGAGTACTAGGTCACCTTCATATATGACTTCTTATAGAAAGTATATATTTATTTCTTGAACACAAGTCAGAGGTGTATGCTAGATTCCAAGAGTGGAAAATGATCGTGGAGAAGCAAAAATGATGAACGGTGAAGTATTTGCAGACAAACAATAGATGTGAGTACACCTCGACGGAGTTTCAGGACTACTGCAAGGAGTAGGGTATTTAGAGGCAATGGACACTACTAGGATCACCAAAGCAAAAAGGGTAGCAAAGCGCATGAACATGACACTACTAGAGAGAGTCAGGTGTATACAGTTGTAGGGTGTTCTTATGGAGGACTTTCTGGGAAGAGAATGTGAGTAATGTGTGCTATTTGATGAACAAATCACCATCTACAGCCACCAATATTCATATTCCTGAGGAGTTAGGGAGAGGAGACAGACAATTATGATTCTTTGTATATGTTTGGGTGTCATGCCTATTCACTAGTGAATCAGAATTATAAAACCAAGCTGAAATCAATGTTGAAACTATACATTTTCTTGGGATTCAAACATGGAGTCAAATACAAGTTGAGGGATCCAAAAATAGAATGGTGTTCACAAGTCGTGATATGATCTTCAATTATGCATCTACATTAAAAAATCTAGAAAAAAACCTAACGAGGCAAGTGACACATTAGGAAATGGTTAGTGAATGTAGCATATGTTACTAGGATACTTTAAATAATGCACTAAAAGTATATGCAACAACAAAATCAAGGTTTTTGACTTAGCAGTTTGGAGACTACATCTCTATAGGGCTTAAAAAGGTGAGCCGAACCAACGTAGCCTAGAAACACTTTATTAAGGCTAAAACATCATATAATAGCTTCAAATAATTTTACGTAATTTTAGTGGATTTTTAGACAATTAATTGCACCCTCGAAAACTCCAAGGAAACATAATTCGATCTACCCGCTTCTAGAAATTACATTCACAATCATGGCCTTAGAATGAGTTCAAACTTTGTAATTAGAATTCAAGTAGCCCAAAGATAACGTGCCATTTAGTGGCACTCCTGGGATTTGGTCAATAAAGGTGTAACTATGAAATCAGTCGGACAAACTCTTTCAAAAATGATCCAAGAGAGGATTGGACATTTTTGGAAAGATCTACGAGGCAGGCAACCCTTTATTTAGATGTTGGGGCAAAGCAAACCCAAGAAAAGTATAGGTTTGCAGTGTTCATTAATCACTCTATGAGAAAAGGAAGGCGACTGGAGGAGGACGAGTGGAGGCGAGCGCTAGTGAGGACGAGATGACTTGTAGTGGAAGGTTGACATATAGCAAGTCACCATGTCTGGTTAAACTTTGGGTCGAGCTCAAGATTCTAGACATAGTTGAAAAAAAATTTGGGACAAATGTTGTCCTCGTGAGAGGCCCACTAGATCTTGTCCAAGAATTAAGATCGAAAGTCTCTTCAAGAACTCTCACTTGCAATGTAGTTCCATGATGGTATCCTCCTATGGGTGACAGTCATAGTTTGTTGTCCATGGAAGAAAGAGCAGCATCAACTGCTCAATCAATCTTTGTGCATGTAGGTAAGAAGACCAACCCTCTAATCCAATGCAAGTTCAATAGTATAGTAATTAGTATTTATAGCTAACAATTTTTCCAAGGTTGTGTTTGCTTTGGTCAAAATTAAGAGAGGGGTTCAAGCTTCACTTTGTTTTTTCAATTATGCTATTTGGCTCCCAAATATTTGGGTGATGTCATCTCCCATTATGTGACATCTGACATGGTAGATGACAAATAAAGCATGACCATGGCAAATTTTAACCAAAAAAAATTAATTACCCAATTTTTTTAATGTTAATGTTAATATTAATGTTAATATTACTATTAATTTAATTTATATTACTATTAATTTAATATTAATGTTAATTTTAATGTTAAGGTTTATTTTAATGTTAATTATCATCTTAATTTAATGTTAATTTATTACTTTACTATTAATTTTAATTTAATATTAATTTATTATTAATTTTTGTCATGTCAGCTGTCAATCAATTATGTTATCTGCCACATAATAGAGATGATATCACCCAAATTTTTTGGAAACAAAATAGCATTTTTGTTGTTTTTTTTCCCTCACTTTATTAGCAATCAAACACATCCTAAGTGAAAAGATAAAAAAAAACTCATAACTTTCAACATCGTTCCCCTTTGTGCAACCAATTTTTTTTTTTTTTAAGGATACTCAACTAGCCGGAGGTCTTGATTTACATCATACGTGCGCCCATTTGTTTCATTTCCTATGCTAAACCACTTCATACTTTTGTTGCATCAGGGTAGAGATGATGCTCAAAATTTCATCTCGAGAAATTTTGGAAGAAAAAAAAGTAAATGTAGAATGATTTGGTTTGTATGAGAATATAGAAAATGATAAAATGAGTTTGGTCCCAAAGATTATGCGGTCAAAAATTAATGTGGAAAAAAAATAATGTAAATTTAGAACTGGACTCCAAATGGGACTTACTATTCTACAAAAATGATTTCCTACATTCTGAATCTAGAAATTCTCAGGCCCAATTTATAATTCATGTGATGGGTTGGATCTGAAAATCTGAAATTGTAACCTAGGATGGATCTTACTATTCTATAAAATGACTTCCTATATTCTAAATCTAGAATCTAGAAAAGGGTTGGACCTTACTAATGATGCTCTTAATAAAAAGTTGGACCCAGCCCATCTTATAGATTCAAATAGTTATAAGGTTTAACATTAAGGACTAAAATAACTTACAAGATTTTGATCACAAGCAAGCCTAATAGCTGACTTTAGTATAAAGCCTAGACCTAGACTACCAATCCTAGAAGTACCATTTATATGAGCTTTCATTAAATGAGTCTCAAATTAGTACAAATCTAAATCACTTGAAATTACTCAATTTATACACCAAATTTTGTTTGATTTGAAAATCTTCATTTTTTGACCACATCCAATTTCAAAAGATTTGGGTGACTCACAAATATGTAAATCAAATCAAGATTATGGTTTTGGTTAAAAAACAGAAAATTTAATGCACATATAATAATTTCTATGAAATTGGTTAAAAGATAAATTTTTTTGGAAAATTAGGAGGAAAGATAAACATAGCCAGACGGTCTAGCGGAAAGCGAGTATGCTCAATTTTTGCCATATCGTCTGGCTGAAATTCAACGTTTGGTTTGGTTTATTGAAAGTTTGGGTTGGTTTTCGTTGGTTTATTTTATTATGGCTTTTGTTGACTTTTGTTTTAGTTTGGTTTCTTTTGGTTTTGATTGATTTTGATGTTGATTTTTTTTTTTTTGTAGTTGGTTGGTTTTTTTTTTTTTTTTTTTTTTTTTTTTTCCTTATTAGCTTTGGTTCTTTAGTTGTTTGGTATGAAATAACCGTTGTAAATGAACGTTGGAAGGAATCTTAGCAACGGTTAAAACTAGCCCACCTCAATCCAAAAAATAAATCTAAACAAAACAACTAAAGAACCAAACTAAACAACCAAAACTAATAAGGAAAGAAAACAAACCGAAATAAAAAACCACTAACTACAAAAAAAACTAACATCAAAATCAATCGAAACAAAAAAGAACCAAACCAAAATAAATCCATCCAAACCACGATAAAAGTAAACTGAACGAAACCAACCTAAGCTTTCAATAAATCAAACAAAGCAAAAAACGTTCAATTTCCGCCAGACGGTCAGGATGAAATTTTCTGAAAATAAAAATAAAATAAAAGATTACGGTTTAACCATTTAGTATCAAATGAATTTGGAAAGCCAACGGTCTAAAACGAGGAGAGAGAGAGCAAATATGCGCTGTCCTTCCATTTCTTTCCCCTTTATAGATTTTCTCTCCTACTTTTTCGTCCCCGTTATGAAGACCTAACCCTAGATTTTTTCTCCTCTTTCTCTCTCCAACGGTCTAAAAACAAGCACAGAGAGAGAGAGAGAGGAGAGAGAGGGAGAGAAGCGTCCTTCAAAGATTTTCTCTCTCTTTCTTTCTCTCTCTCTCGGCGTACTCTCTGTTGTTTTGTGCAGTGTTATTTAGTTGTCGCCTGCTTTCTTGATACTTTAATGGTACTTGAGCTAAGAAGAGTTTATTGTTATTTAACATCTTTCTAGTAGCATTAAACATGTAGCTATGGTTGTCACTTATGAATATTGTTCTGATTCACATGTAGCTATGAGTTGTTCTTGATTTCTCTGTTTGAAAAGTATTTAATAATTAATCGTGTAGAATAAGTCTGAGTAGAATTTTGCTGTACTACTTGTCAGTTTTGTAATGTTTCCTCTAGTCGAGATCGAGAATTGAGGAAGTTCAGTTTTTAATCTTTTTTCTGTTCTCGTTTCGCTATGTTAATCTCTCGGCGTGCTCTCTGTTTTGTAGAGATCCTTTTAGGTGCATTACCAATTATTCTTCTCCATTGGTTATTGCAATATCATTACTAGTTTCGTTTGGTTCGTGTATTCTAATATTTTCAAATACAAGAGCAAAAACAACAACCAAGCATTTATCCCAAATTTTTGGTTCTTCATTTTCGAATACCTGAATTATTGTTCACTTTGTTTTTCCTAATTTTGGATGTTTATCTACAACACGATTTTCTCATTATGTATTTGTTAATTACGTGAACTGCATTCATTTGTTTTCTAATTATATATTTGTTCAACTTATTTTTCATTTTTGTTATCACTCATGGTGTGTACCCTTCTTTTATTTTTGACCTTCATTTTGATTAAATCATGATGGCATAACTTAAATCTACATTAGGATCTGTTTTTTGACCTAGATTAACTTCTAAGCATTACTTCCGCACTTGTCATTCCTTTCTTTGCTTTCATAGTAATTTTCTTTTCTTTTCTATATTTTATACTATGTAGAGGATACTTACTACCAAGTATTTTAGCTGTTATGAAAGTCCAGACCTGAGTGATAAGGCTAGACTATGATGCATATATTTTATGGAACATATTACCTGCATTGGTCACCATAGCTAATCACTAATTTTGTAATTAAACTACTTCAAGCATTTCATTCATGCATCATATTTTCTACCCCGATATGTATTATATTATGTACAAAACAAAGTAGTACATCTCATTAATACTTCTTCTGCCACAACTAATTGTCCACAATTGTGGTTTAGGCAAGGTAGTCAAAGGCGCAAGGTGCACTCGAGGCGCAAATGGTCCATATCGTCCGAGGCGCAAGGCGCACTTAAGGCGCGCGCCCGAGTTAAGTGATGCGCAAAATAAAAAGTAATACAAGTATACATAAATAAATAAATAAATTAGTAACGTAAGAAATCAAACCAAATAACATATTAACCAACAAAAACATATTAACATAACAAAGTGAACTAGCATAGCAACAATAGCACTCAACAAAACTAACAAGAATTGGTATTTTTTTCTACCACATTTTTAGTAAATTTTAGTTTTTCAAGTTCAACTGTAGCCAACTTTGACAACCGTAGAAATGGTTACCTCCCTCCCACTTGTATGAGATAAGGACTATCTCCCTGTCTCATTTTTTTTGTAAAAAACAAAAACACATAAGGCGTGCCTTTTCCTGGTTGCGCCTTGCTGAAAGGCGCACCTAAGGCGCGCCTTCGGTGCGACCGGGGAAAGGCGCCTCACCTAGTGAAGTGAGGCACAGATGATGTGCCTTGCTCTGAGGCACACCTTTGACTACCATGGGTTTAGGAGTATGTCGTGGAGGATGTTGATGGTGAAATGACGGATGTAGATTAGTGCCCTCCTCCTCTTCCACGTGAACATATTCAACAGATGGAATCGCATGGTCTTCTGTAGATGTAACCTTTGAGGCCGTAGTACATATTCTCATTCTGAGAAAAGAGGATACGTAATTTGAACTGTGTTACTATACCTGCGCTGTAATTTGTTTGTAAATCGTGGCCATAAGGAGTTTGATTAAAGAAATAATTATTCGACTGGCAATCATGATAATAACCCTCTATTGACACTTCATGACTTTCTAAGCTACCCCTGTTTTGAACCTTCTTGACCCCAGCATCAAGAACAAAATAGGAATCAATTTCAATGTATTTGGTACGCTCATGAGATGTTGGGTTCTCATAAGTGTAAAAAGCGACTTGATTTTCTCAATAGAGAGGAATAAGAGATGATATATGAATGTCCTAGAAGAGACCGTAACCATAGGAGCTCAGAAACAAGATGCCCAATGGTTCTATATTAAGCCTCCGCACTGGAGTGAGCAACAACTGATTGTTTCTTGCTTTCCAAAATACTAATAAGTTACCTCCAAAAAATATATAAAGTAACCACTAGTAGACCTTCTATCATCAACAAATCCTGCCCACCCAGACATCTAAATATCCTCATAAGGTAAGGGAATCACCATGTTTGAAGAGAAATAAATGGACTCGACATCTTAATCCTTGCCCAATCAAATCACCCTTTTTATGACTACGATAAATTATTTTGCATTCTTCCATGCTTTAGAGATTCAACATCAGGTAACAATCATAAGCATGAACAAGTTAGTGACAACAATATCAATAGAGGCAGTGAAAACTCCTGTCCTGACTGTGTAGCAACTTCCTTTCAGCCATCCCTTCTCGAACCAGTTCCTAGCATAACAGTTGCCATCCCAAAACTCACCCTGACCTATCCACAAGATTTGTTTAAATGAGTTTTCTGCAGTCATTGTAGTTATGTAGCCAATGTTCAGTTCTTCGTATGATAATTTTGTTTAGGTGTGTGTATATACTTACCCAGAGACGATCAATACTACAGACTTGGCCTTTGAGCTTGACCAACAGCTTGTTCCTATTAGCGAGGCCTCGATAATCTAAACAACAAACATCCATGCAATTGGCACGATTAGTGAGGTTCTATGTAGGCAATTTACAGTATTGTAGCCAAAGTTCAGTTCATAGTTCGCAGTATCGGCCGATACCGATCCGATACGGCCGATACCGATAAGTCCCGATCCTATACCGACCGATACCCGATATAGGCCGATACTGTCCGATAGGCCGATACTGTCCGATAACGACATTGGGTGTCTCTTTTTCCGGTTGGCAAAGAAAATTGAACGAAAAAGACCAATCAACAAATGTGTAAAAGCATAGAAAGGTTATTGTTAAGAGTTATATTAGAAATAAGTGTTATATTAGAGTTATTAGTAATTGGGCTTTAGTCCCACATTGCTTAGAGTAATAGGAGAGGAGGCTAGCCTCTCCTATATATATGTAGTCTCTCATCAATAAACAAATCATCCCATTATTCTATTCTACATGGTATCAGAGCCATAATCCATCCACCCCTCTCTCCACAAAAAAAAAAAAAAATTTCAACCCCCCCCCCCCCGCGTGCTACAGTACCCGCCCTCCACCCCCCCCCCACCCGCTGCTGCTGCCTCCCCCCCCCCCCCTCTCCTCCACTCGCTGCTGCTGCCTCCACCCTATCCAGCGCCCCCCCCCCCCCCCCAGCGCCCCCCCCCTCGCGCCCCCTGCTGCTGCTGCCCCCCCCCCCCCCCACACCAGCGCCCCCCCCCGATCCTGCACCCCCCCCCCCCACCAGCGCCCCCTGCCCCCGCCCCCCTGCCCCCCCCCGATCCTGCACCCCCCCCCCACCAGCGCCCCCTGCCCCCGCCACTGCCCCCCCCCACACCAGCACCCCCCCTCTGTCCCAGCGCCCCCCCCTTTTTCCAGCACCCCCCCCCCCCGAGATCCGGCACCTGCTGCCCCCCCCCCCCCCCCCCCCCCCCGCTCCACTCTAAACCTAGCCCATCCAAACCCTAATCCTAGCCGCCATTATGTTACTTATTTCACATCCAAAACCCTAACCCTAGCCGTCTTTCCTTTTGAAAAAAAAAAAAAAAAGGGAACGGCGTATTTCGAAGACAGATTGTCGCCAAATGCTTTATTTGGGCACCTTCTGTTCCTAGATTACGCCGTCGGGAATTAACAAATACTATATTTTGTTTATCCTACCCCGATCATCACATCAGGATCTACACAGAGAATGATCGTGTTTTCTCCTGTGTCCTGACGTGTTTACTTTACATGCGCGCACCGGCGGTGGCCACGTTTATAGCGCATTCGTAAAGTTGGTGTGATATTTGGGGTTGGAAGAACTCGCGACGATGACAGATCCGAAGATCGATGATGGTACCGGTGTCAGCAATATGATAAGTACTGGCACGACGGTCTCTTCGATTCGACTTGTCGACCGTCGATTGGACGGTCCCGATGGTTACTCAACATGGCGTAAGAAGGTTGAGAAAACACTCCGTGGGATGCGGCTGTCTAAACATTTAACTGACAACCCTCCGGCAACGACTGATCCCACTTTTGAACAGTGGGAGACGGATGATAGTCGACTGTTTACACAGTTGATGAACTCCATGGAACCGTCCGTCGAGGACATGGTTCAAAACACGAACACAGTCAAGGAGCTATGGGAGGTCCTAGCAACGGCGTTTGATGGAAAGCGCGACTTGTCCCGCATATATGATTCGGTTGTTGGCGTTTACCGAGCTAATCAGGGAGACAAGTCTCATAAGGACCACTTCCGTTCCTTCAAGGCGATGGTGGATGATATTGATCGTATTCTTCCTCTGACGTCAGATATCAATGAAGCTCGGACTCAACGCGAGCAACTTCATGTTATGGCATATCTTGCATCTCTTCGTCCTGATGCGGACTCGGCTCGTTCCCAGATCATTGCTGGATCTAATGTTCCATCCTTGATGGAGGCCCACTTCCGTGTTCTAAGGGCCGCAAAGGTGGTTGAGACCACTCCGGGGGATGCTCCTGCCGATCGATCTGCTCTTAGTAGCGCTGCTCGTCCTGGCGTTCGTGGTGGACGTGGTGGACGACGAGGTGGTCGGACTTATGGACGTGATGGCGGACGAGGCAATGGTGGTCGTGATGGGGGACGACTACGGACCTGCTTTCACTGTGGCCAACAAGGACATTTTCAGTGGCAGTGTCCTAAAGCTCCTGTTGCCAATATTACTTCGGATGCTCCTGATAATAGCATTCGCTCGGTTCCATTGAGCGACGATTCGTACGCGGAATTTCTTGAGTTCCAGGCTCAACGTCGTGGTGAAGCATCAACGTTTGGTTCCACAGCCGGATACTCTGCAGCATGCATTGTCAATCCCAAGCAGTGGGTAATTGACTCGGGTGCATCCGCTCACATGACTGGTGACGCAGGTATGATACATAATTATGTACCTGTCCGTCGTGCTTCTGGCATTACTGTTGCAAATGGCGGTTCCCTGACAGTCCGCGGCCGTGGAAGTGCCACTCTTTCTCCCGGATTATCACTCAACTCTGTTCTACTTACTCCTGGGAACCCATTCAGTTTACTTTCTATTAGTCAACTGACTCGTGAACTTCATTGCTCAGTAACATTCTTTCCTGATGGTTGTGTTTTTCAGGACCTGACAACTGGGAAGACTATTGGTAAGGGGCATGTGGCTGGAGGCTTGTACCTGTTTGACGCTACTTCTCCGGTTGTTTGTGCAGGCATGAAACTGGATCCGGTCGAGTTACATTGTCGGTTAGGTCATCCGTCGTCCCAAGTTCTCCAGAAATTGTACCCGTCCTTAGTTATTCCCTCTTCTTTTCATTGTGAGTCATGTCGTTTGGCTAAGCATCATCGGGTTCCTTATCCGGTAAGCTCTAATAATCTTGCATCCGCTCCTTTTGAGTTGGTGCATTCTGATATCTGGGGACCTTGTCCGACTGAATCTGTCATGGGTTTTAAGTACTTTGTCACGTTTGTCGATGACTACTCACGTGTCACGTTTCTTTATTTGATGAAAAGTCGCGCTGAATTATTTAACATCTGGTGCAACTTTCATGCCGAGATAACAACACAATTTGGTCTCCCAATCAAAATCCTTCGAAGTGACAATGGTTGTGAGTATTTATCTCGTGATCTTGCTAAACATCTGGCCAGCAATGGCATTATCCACCAAACCTCTTGTGCGTATACACCCCAACAAAATGGTGTCGCCGAACGCAAGAATCGTCATTTATTGGAAACAACACGTGCACTTATGTTTCAAGCACGTACTCCCAAGAGATTTTGGTCGGATGCGGTTCTTACGGCTTGTTTTCTTATTAATCGCATGCCGTCGTCAGTGCTCAATGGTAGCACTCCCTTTTCTCGGCTCTTTCCTGGAAAAGAACCGTTTCCTCTGCCTCCCCGTATCTTTGGTTGCTTATGCTATGTTCGGGATACCCGACCAACCCTTTCTAAATTAGATCCTAAGGCAATACAATATATTTTTCTTGGGTATCCTAAAGATCAGAAAGGGTATCGGTGTTTCTCTCCTGTCTTAAAGAGATATTTTTTCACTCGGGATGTTACCTTTGTCGAATCAAACTTTCCACCGTTTCCCCAATCAATAGGTCCGGCACCCCTAATTTATCCAGAAGAAGATTTTTTGCTGTTTCTTCCTCAAACACAACAGCCTCCAGTACAGGTGCCCTCTCTTACCGAGCCAGTCACCCAGGATGATGGTCCACATACACCAAGTCAGCCATTAACGACGTCCACCACAGAATCATCCTCCTCTGGTTCCACCAGTAGCTCCGGCTCCAATGAGCTGCCTCCACCAGTTCCGCCCGCAGCTCCACCAGTTCCGTCCGCAGCTCCGGGGATTCTGCCTCCAGCACGTCCTCGTCGTACATGTCGAGATCATCCCTTGTATGTTGACAACTATAAAGGTCTTAGTTGTCATACTCAGTCTCTGGTAGCTACTATTGATGGGATTCAGATCCCCAAGAACGCTGAGGAGGGTCTCCGACATCCTGGTTGGCGTGCTGCTATGCACGAGGAAATAAAGGCTCTCCAGGAGAATCATACCTGGGACTTAGTCGATTTACCTACTGGTAAACAGGTTGTCGGTTGTAAGTGGGTGTTCACGATTAAGGTGAAACCGGATGGCACTCTTGATCGATTGAAGGCTCGTCTGGTGGCCAAAGGATTCTCTCAAACATATGGTGAGGATTACTTTGAGACCTTCTCTCCTGTGGCCAAAATAACGTCCGTTCGTGTTCTCGTGGCGTTGGCCGTTCGCTATGACTGGCCTTTACTTCAGCTAGATATCAAAAATGCTTTCCTCCACGGGGATCTTGACGAAGAAGTCTACGTGATGCAACCTCCCGGGTTCGTTGCAAGGGAGGGTAAGGTGTGTCATCTCAGGAAGGCTCTCTATGGCCTGAAACAATCACCACGTGCGTGGTTTGGTAGATTTACACAGGTGGTTACTCAATTTGGAATGTGTCAGTCGAAGAAGGACCATTCAATCTTCTATTGACACACATCTGCTGGAAGAATACTGCTTGGTGTCTACGTTGATGATATTGTAATCACGGGAGATGACAGACAGGGTATTGCAAATCTCAAGAAGTTTCTTGGAGAACAATTTCAAACCAAAGATATGGGATCCTTGAACTATTTCTTGGGTATTGAAGTCACACGGGGAAAGCGGGACATTGTAATGTCTCAAAGAAAATATGTACTGGATATACTAAATGATGCAGGCATGATGCAAGCAAAGGGAGCAAACTCACCTATGGATCCAGGGGCGAAGTTACTTCCAGACGAAGGGGTCCTGATGACCAATCCAGATCAGTATCGTCGAGTGGTTGGTAAACTCAACTACTTGGCAGTCATGACGCGTCCGGATATTTCTTTTGCAGTAAGCGTCGCGAGTAGATTCATGGCTTCTCCAAGAGTTCCACACTGGCAGGCAGTTCTCAGAATTCTGTGTTATCTAGTAAAGAATCCAGGGAAAGGAATTCGAATGGAGAATAACGGACATTCTCGCATTGAGTGTTTTACTGATGCTGACTGGGGAGCAAGTCTGGCAGATAGACGGTCTACATCTGGCTACTCCGTATTTGTTGGCGGAAATCTTGTATCGTGGAAAAGCAAGAAACAAAGTGTGATAGCACGCTCAAGCTCAGAAGCAGAATATCGAGCTATTGCTCATGGCACGTCAGAAATATTATATATGAAGCATCTCCTACAAGAACTGGGAGAAGACGCAGGATCTCAAGTGGCAGACCTATGGTGTGATAACCAATCTGCTATTCACATTGCCACCAACCCAGTATTTCATGAAAGGACGAAGCATATTGAAATTGATATTCATTTTGTTCGTGATGAATATACAAAAGGAGTGGTAAGGTTTCAACATGTGCGGACCGGCGACCAGATAGCTGATATCTTCACAAAGCCTCTCCTGGGTCCCCGGATTCAATTTTTATGTAACAAGCTGGACATGATTGACATCTATGCTCCAGCTTGAGGGAGGGTGTTAAGAGTTATATTAGAAATAAGTGTTATATTAGAGTTATTAGTAATTGGGCTTTAGTCCCACATTGCTTAGAGTAATAGGAGAGGAGGCTAGCCTCTCCTATATATATGTAGTCTCTCATCAATAAACAAATCATCCCATTATTCTATTCTACAGTTATAAAAGCATGTAAAAGAAGAAAACTTATTTATCGTATGTAAATTAATCAGTAAGGGTGACTACTATTTCATTCAATTTCAAAATTACTAAGAAACAACACTGAAAATGTTAAAATTATTCCTAAATGTATAAAATATATTTTCTAAAATGTTAATAATTTATTAACAAGTATTTGTTTTACGATACCACAAAATCCGATACTCCAATCCGAAACCTCTGATACTACCGATACCACCGATCCCGATACTCATAGGAATGGTCCGATACCGATTCCAATACCGATACTTCGATCCTTGGACTTCAGTTCTTCATTTGAGTTTGACGGCTTTAGTGATTTGGAGTGGTTTTTGTTCTAATATTTTAATCAACTTGAAGGATCACGTCGCTTGACTTTTCTTAGTTAGGGGTTAATAACCGTATGTCAAAAACTGTTGTAAGATCAGAATTTTGTTTCCCTTTTCGAATTTACTTATTTGTTTAATGTACAACATGAAAGAAAAAATTACACAGTTCATGAATTGAACTATTCCTCTTTCCCGTCGTTAAGAACAGACTGCAATTGATGGTTTCATTTTAGTTTCTTACTATTATGTTTTTTTTTATTAAAGTGTTCATATTTTTTTATTTCTAATACTAGTTGTGCTTACAATCTTATTGGAACTATTTTTTTTTTTCTCTTGGTGCATACTTGAAGACTTTTAGAGCATTTAGAAAAGAATCTTTTCCTTTTTTTTTATACTTCTTTAGGTTTCTCTGAGATGATCAACTGCTGGAGCAGGAGACAGAATGATTTAGGAGAAGGGTGAAGGAGCTCTCTATTGACAACAGGTACATAATTCATTCTCATCTCATATTTTTGGGTTAATGTAATATCGTTATTAGTAGTATTTGTGATGATAGAAAGAGAATATCTCTTTGACTAAAATTCTGGACTTCAAAGAAATAATTATTCGACGGGCAATCACGATAATAACCCTCTATTGACTCTTCCTGACCACTGTTTTGAACCTTCTTCTACTTGATTTCATTAAAGAATTCAATAAATACTTTAATCAACTCATAACGGTCGTTTAAGAGAGAAAGCTATGTCAGAAGCATTTTGCACTGTTTTGAACCTTCTTCTACTTCTCTCTTTCATTCTCTCTCCATGAAATTTCATGAGTTCTTTTTCTACTAATAGAGATCTCATAAGAATTTTGCAGAAAAATATTTGTAAATCGATTTTTTATGTTTTAAATCAAAATATTAAGGAAGTTCAGTTTTTAAACTTTTGTGTAGGGGTGAGCATCGGGTCGGTTCGGTTCAAACCGAACCGTGTTTTTACAAACCGAACCTGAACCGAACAACGCACTTAATAATGTAATTTAGAAATAATTCAATATTTAATATTAATAAGAAACTCCTTATTCGAAAGAGCCGACCTAATGATTAATCGAATCGACCCATATTAGCACAGAACTGAAATTAACCGAACCGAAAAATCTGTTCGGTTAATACGATTATTTTGGTTAATGGGCCTTGGCGTGATGAGCTGGGCTATTTCATTTTATAACCTACAAAATCGATTAATGGACCTGGCCCATCAAATAAACAGTTACTTGGCCCTGAAATATAATGTTCCAGACCCATTTTACAAAATATCATTTAAAACCAAAAATTTCTAACAAAACTAATTGTATACTGTTCCACAGTTCCAAACTTCTAGGCCGATCAAATATACAATTTAACAAATCAAATATACAGACAAAAGAAAACAAGAAGATTTTAACCGGTCTCAGTCTCTACACTCTACTCTCCCATCAAATATACAGGTAAAATATCAATATACATTTTAACCATCAAGGCATCAAGTGTAGATTTTAACCAGTCTTAGTCTCCAAAGTCCAAACCCATCAAATTTAGCCAGCAAATCCATCAATTCCCAATTCAAGTATTCCACTGTTCAATTGTCCTGCACCAAAGAGAAAACAAGAAAAAATAAATAAATGTGGCTCAGATGGCTTATTTATGCATCATAGTATGTTGCCATGTAGTATCGATTACACTTTCTCAAGCCATCATCATAATTGCCAATTTCTTATTTAATATGTTAGTAAAATCTTCAACAAGAAACAGTAAACTCACAACATATGAACAACAAAATACATATGTGCCTCGCCAATGGCTGCAACAAAATAAGTCCAGCAGTGAGAATATATCCAACAGTAACCAACATAGTAGCAACAGAGCAAGAGTATCCAACAATCCAGCAATATATTGATAAAGTACTAAGTAGAGAATCATAGTTTATTGATATATCCAGCAGCAACTAGTAGGACAGAGCAGTTTATTCATAAAGTAGCCTACCAACAAATCCATCAGTATATATTTGGCAGTAAGTAACAATCTAGAATATATTTGGCAACAGTAACAATCCAAAATATATTTGGCAACAAGCAACAAGTGAGAATATATCTAGTAGCAAGAATATATTTGGCAGCAAGTACAAGTAGACCAAGTAGCAACCAATAGTGAAAATATATCAAACAATGTTACAAACCAGCATCCAGTAGTGAGTGCACCAGTGTCACAATGCATTTTTCAAATCCAGCAAGTAGCAAATATACAAGACAGTTTTAAATCTTAAAATATAATCCAGATTCCAATAGACAAAATAAATCCAACAATGAGACAATTCAACAGTATTAACTATCCAGCAGCAGCAAGTAGCAAAATATAATCCAACAAACAGAATAAATCCAGCAGTGAGACAATCCAACAGTATAGTAGCAAAAGTAATCAAACCTTTGATGTTGATGTTGATTCCACCGTTAATTTACCCAAATCTAAATCATAAGAATGAAATGAACGATCAATAAGTTAGAACACAACTAAAATCAAAGTGAAAGAATGCTGAATAATTAAAAATTCCAATTACCCATTTCAAGTTTGTAGACATCTTCAAATTCGTCTTCGATAATAGATACAATTGACCGATCGGCGGGCCCCTTAAACCAATCTTGACAACAAATAAGTGCTTGAGCAATTTTTGGAGTCAAAAAGCTCCGATAAGCATCAAGCACACGACCATCCCAATTTTGGATTTTTTTGCTCAAATAAGAAATAACAACATCATTGGAACTAGCATTATCAACCGTGATAGTGAATATCCTATCAATATCCCACTCAAGCAAATACTTTTCCACCGATTTTCCAATGGCCTCCTCTTTATTACTGAAAATTGGACAAAAAATTATAATTTTTTTCTTCAATTCTCAATCCTCATTTATGTAATGTACTGTAAGACACATATAGTTTATCTTCTGTAATGAGGTCCACAAATCCGTAGTAAGGCAAACAATTTGTTTAAACTCTTTCAAATATTCTTTGAATTTACTCTTTTCAATAGAGTAAATATCATAACATTCTCGTGTCACTGTCAATCTTGATGGAATGCGAAAGATGGGACACGCAACACTCATAAAGTGTCTATACGTATTATGCAACACTCGAATTTCCAACTAGTGATTAAATTTCCAATCAAATGCAAAGGGCACGAATAAAATACTCACTAGTTGGAATATGTTTTGAACTTACTCTTTTCAATAGACTAAATATCATAGTAATCTCGTGCCACGGTCCATCTTGATGGAATGCGAAAGATGGGACACACAACACTCATAAAGTGTCTATACGCAACACTCGAATTTCCAACTAGTGACTAAATTTCCAATCAAATGCAAAGGACACGGATAAAATACTCACTAGTTGGAAATTCGAGTGTTATGATATTTACTCTATTGATTGGAAATTCAAGTGTTGCGTATAAACACTTTATGAGTGTTGCGTGTCCCATCTTTCGCATTCCATCAAGATGGACCGTAGCACGAGATTGTTATGATATTTACTCTATTGAAAAGTGTAAGTTAAAGCATACTTGAAAGAGTTTAAACAAATGGTTTACCTTACTACGGATTCGTAGACCTCATTGCAGGATAAATTATGTGTCTTACATTACATAGATGGGGAATGGGAATTAAAGAAAAAAATTATAAATTTTTGCCTAATTTTCAGTCATAAAGGGGGAGGCCATCGGAAAAGCGGTGGAAAAGTGTTTGTTTGAGTGGGGTATTGATAGGATATTCACTATCACGGTTGATAATGCTAGTTCCAACGATGTTGCTATTTCTTATTTGAGCAAGAAGATCCAAAATTGGGGTGGTCGTGTGCTTGATGTTTATCGGAGCTCTTTGACTCCAAAAATTGCTCAAGCACTTATTTGTTGTCAAGATTGGTTTAAGGGGCCCGTCGATCGGTCAATTGTATCTATTTTCAAAGAGGAATTTGAAGATGTCTACAAACTTGAAATGAGTAATTAAAATTATTAATTATTCAATATTGTTTTATTTTGATTGTTGTTGTGTTCTAACTTATTCATTGTTTATTTCATTCTTATGATTTAGATTTGGATAAGTTAACGGTGGAATCAACATCAACATCAAAGGTTTGATTACTTTTGCTACTATACTGTTAGATTGTCTCACTGCTGGATTTATTATGTTTGTTGGATTATATTTTGCTATTTGCTGCTGGATAGTGGATACTGCTGAATTGTCTCACTGTTGGATTTATTTTGTCTATTGAAATATGGATTATATTTTAAGATTTGAAAACTGTATTGTATATTTGCTACTTGCTGGATTTGAAAGCTGGATTGTGACACTGCTGCAATTACTGCTGGATGCTGGTTTGTAACACTGTTGGGTATATTTTCACTGCTGGATTGCTACTTGTTGGTAGTCTACTTGGTACTTGCTGCCAAATATATTATTGCTACTGGATATATTCTCACTGTTGCTTGCTGTCAAATATATTCAACTGTTACTTGCTGCCAAATATATTCTGGATTGTTACTATGTACTTTGTTATTCATATGTTGTCAGGTTACTGTTTCTTCTTGAAGATTTTACTAACATACTAAATAAGAAATTCACAATGATGATGATGGCTTGAGAAAGTGTAATTGATAATACATGGCATTATACTATGATGCACAAAAAAGCCATCTGAGCCACATTTATTCTTTTTTTTTTCTTGTTTTCTTTTTGGTGCAGGACAATTGAACAGTGGAATACTTGAATTGGGAATTGATGGCTAAATTTGATGGGCCTAGAAGTCTGGAACTGTGGAACAATGTACAGTTGGTTTTGTTAGAATTTTTTGTTGAATTTTTTTGGTTTTAAATGATATTTTGTAAAATGGGTCTGGAACATTATATTTCGGGCCAAGTAACTGTTTATTTGATGGACCTGATAATCGATTTTATAGGTTATAAAATGAAATGGCCCAACCCATCACGCCAAGGTCCATTAACCGAAATAACCGTATTGTATTAACCGAACCGATTTGTTTTGGTTCGGTTAATTTCAGTTCTGTGCTAATATGGGTCAGTTCGGTTAATCATTAGGTCGGTTCGGTTCAGGTTCGGTTTGTAAAACACGGTTCGGTTTGAACCGAACCGAACCGATGCTCACCCCTACTTGAAACAGATGACCTCTTTTTTAAAACCAGGTCTCAAAGAATAAGTGGTGGAGATGTCAAGAAGCTCCAGGACTCAGGAATCTACACCTGCAATAGACTCGTAATGCATACTAATAAGGTCAGACCCGTGATTCCTATCTCTCTCTGTTCCTGATTTCTTGGATGGTTTTAATTAGTTGTCGCCTGCTTTCTTGATACTTTAATTGTATTTGAGCTAAGAGTTTGTTGTTATTTAACATCTTTGTAGCATTAGACAGTAATGTGTAGGGAGGTTGTCACTTGTGAATTGTTCTGATTCACATGTAGCTATGAGTTGTTTGTGGATAAATTACATGATTCCTAACTCTTTTTTTCCCCTTGATTTCTTGGATGGATTTAGCTTTCTTGATACTTTAATTGATTTGGAGAAGTATGATTTCTTTCGGGTGTAGCAACTCTCTTTCTTTTGTCAATTGTGTTTGAAGCGGGATTTCTTTTCGGGTGTAGCAACTTATAATGAAAGAGTGATATGTTTGTAGAGATCCTTTTAGGTCCATTACCAATTATTCTTGTCTCCATTGGTTAGTGTAATATCATTACTAATTATATTTGTGATGTTAGAAAGAGAATATCTCTTTGATTAAATTTTTGGACATCAAAGAAATAATTATTATATGGGCAATCATGATAATAACCATCTATTGACTCTTCACGACTTTCTAAGATACCCCTGGTTTGAACCTTCTGCTAGTTTATTTCATGATAGAATTCAGTAAATACTTTAATCAACTCATAACGATCTTTTAAAAGAGAAAGCTTTGTCATACGAGAATAATAGTGAAGGTCATAAAGTAGTGATATCTATTAATTGTAGAAAAGTTTATTGGCCCCCCAAAATCATAATGGACTAAATCAAACAACTTTTACTACGTTTATTGATGCGTTGTGGATAAAAAGAATCTATGATGTTTACCTAGCTCACAAAACTCACAAGAGAGATTAAAACTAGATTCATAACTAGGGAAAAAAATGCCGAACATAGTCAATTATGTGGTTCACGACTGGCATCAATAATGTAGAGTCTGTAGAGGAAATTAAGACTGAAATTGAACCAGACATTCAAAAAGGAAAAATCAGACTATCAAAAAGGGGAAAAAAGTTCAGACTATGTAAAAGAAATAAATATCACCGAACATAGTCAATTATGTGGTTCACGACTGGCATCAATCACCTTCCTCGTCGCAATATCCTAGGAAAAATGTCACCGAACAGTTCAAGTGATTGCAAATTTTTACGAACAAATAATTGACTATATAAAAGGAATAAATCATGTGGTTCACGACTGGCATCAATCACCTTCCTCCTTGCGATATCCTGGGTTCACGACTGATGTCAATCACCTTCCTCGTCGCAATATCCTAGAAAACACAGTGAGAAGGAAAAATGTCACCGAACAGTTCAAGTGATTACAAATTTTACGAACAAATAATAGACTACTAGGAAACGTACGCTTAATACAAATGTAAAAGAAAGATCTGGTGAGATAGTAACTTTTTCTACCCATTCAACAGGGACATGCGAACCATCAGCCAAACACATGGAAATCATAAAGTGGAGAAAATGAGGAAAGTGGTAAAGGAGACATGTTCAGAAACACCTGAATATGTAATCCATCGATGAGAAGAAATATGACAAGCATATCACCTTATTGAACTAAGTTACTAGAGTGTTTAGATAGCAGTTGTCTGAAATCTTGATATTCTTTAGCAGAAAGTATAACCTCACATAGCAGTTGTCATATGCTTCCTCGTAATTGGCTTGACAATTATCTTATCAATGTGGAGTGAGAATTTTGGATATCCTTCTGACAACAATGATTTAGTTACTCAGTTTAAGGGTGCAACACTGGCCATTGCTTCCGGTAAGTAAGCATTATCTTTATTAAATGTGTCAGGAGCACTTCACAGTACCTATTTATGATTATAAACTATTTATGGAACTGCAGATGAGAAAATTACTTTACTGGGTGATATAGAATCACTATTTGAAGGCTCTATGTATACGTTTGTGTTCTTATATGGACTCCTGCTTTACGCTCAAATAACGAGGACGTTCCTCATGCATCAATGTGGAGTGAGAATTTTGGATATCCTTCTGACAACAATGATTTAGTTACTCAGTTTAAGGGTGCAACACTAGCCATTGCTTCCGGTAAGTAAGCATTATCTTTATTAAATGTGTCAGGAGCATTTCACTGTACCTATTTATGAAACATCATTATAAACTATTTATGGACCTGCAGATGAGAAAATTACTTCACTGGGTGATATAGAATCACTATTTGAAGGCTCTATGTATACGTTTGTGTTCTTATATGGACTCCTGCTTTACGCTCAAATAACGAGGACATTCCTCATGGTTTTGTCTTTCTGATCTTTATGTTGGTCTTCGATGTTGGGAAGCTCCATTGCATCCCAGCTGATGTCCTGTGCTTCGCTTAAAGTTGAAAGATATATGAAGATTGTTTTTGCAACCTCTACATTCTCTCTTCTCCTTTCCGTTCTTACCATCGTAAGTGCCCTTTCTGCTACCATTAAACAACTTTTATATGTGAGCCTCTGACTTGACTAATAATGTGAAACAGCTCCTAGTTCCACCTTCTTCAGAGAAAAATAGGATCATCTCTTTCGCAGGGTGTATCCAACTACTCAGCTTTTGTACCTTTGAAGCATATGTGGGAATCTTTTGACCATCTACTATGAAAATGAGATCCCAGTACATTCCTGAGGAGGCCAGAAATACGATCATGAACTTCTTCCTCATTCCTGAGGAGGCTAGAAGTACGATCATGAACTTCTTCTGCATTCCGCATTCCCAGTACATTCCTATCTCCTCCCACTATAATATGGTTTCTTTTATTTTATCTTCATAATATCTACAACAATATATTTCTATATGGATATTAAAACATAACTCTTTTAGATTGATCCTATATAGGAATATAATTCACAATTTAGATGACAATTCCAATGGTAGTATGGAGGAACCAAGACTAACATATTCAGGAAAAGCGAAGTTGTGGGCGAGATTTCTATATTAAGTGTATCAGTCTGACTTCCTGTAAGTTAATTCTATGCCTCCTCTTTCTCCTATCCTTATTGCTATCTCTATTTTTTATAGAAGAAGAACAAATCATTAAGTGTTAATTGGGGAGCATTTCGAGACATGGGACACTGGTATGCTTGGTCCTGTGACACTAAATGGTCTCAATGAGGGAAGAAGAGACCTCACAAGGCAGAAGTAGAGTTAACAAGTTGGTTATAGTAGCTTGATGACTTTAATGTCTTTGTGCAGATTGGTCTAAAAGGAGAAGCACTGGGTCTTCACTCATTTAGTGGAAGTTCTTGCGTTGAATAGGGAGAAGCATCTGCAAGCCAACCCCTGACATGGTACAAGGTGAGGCCAATGTTTAAAATCACAACTTTTAAGTGACATTACTACTTCGATTTTTCTTCTTTGATTACTGGAGAGTGGAAAAGTTGGAATCTAGAATTGTTATGTTTTTTTTTATTCAATCGAAATAGTCATAAATCACACTTGGAAAGGGGTTTATTGACACAACAATATAACACTATGAAGTGTGAACCAATCTTTTATGTTGTATTAACTTGATAATCCACATATATAGTTATATAGTAGAGAGGTGTACAGCCATGATAAGTCTGCACATATATGCATAGTTACATGGCATAAAAGCTATATCACAATTTCACTATGAACCCTTATTTTGCACTCTTCCATGCTTTAGAGATTCAACATCTGGTAATAATCACTAGCACGAACAAGTTAGTGACAAGAACAATAGCAGTGGAGGCAATGAAAACTCCTTTCCTGACTTTGTAGCAACTTCTATTCAGCCGATTTTATGTCACTTGAACTTTCACTGGTTGATGGAAGAACTTTTGACCGACTTCAAGCACATATGAGGACTTAAAATGGGACGTATTACGAGATCTGGTTTGCTGGTTTATTTTTATACAAAAACAAGGAGCTATTACATTTTTATTCATCATCTTATGTCAGGTTGAACTTGCAGAAAAGTTACCACATATACAGTCACTTTGCAGTCATGAGATGATTTCTGTGTCTAAATTATGCAGGTTGTTTTCTTCCAGAGTATCCTGCTGTTAAAAAAAATGCAGGGATTCATATATCTCATCATTTTTATTTCTTCTTTTTTGACAAATATAATATGATGAAACTGAAGTTATATTTTATACCAGTGCTAGCAAGAGGTTCCTTGGACTATGAAACAGATCCTAGTCTCTCTCCTTGGCAAAGTCAGCCATCTTCTTCCTCCGCCCTGGGCCTCAAGTGTCAGACCACCACCAACAGTACTCTCTCCCTCCTCCCCCATGGTTTTCCTTGCTTGATTTGTTTGTAATAATGGTTGAGCAGTTTTTTTTTTTTATAATATTTTTGCTTTCTCTTCTCTCCTTCTATAACATATTTCCTAAAATGTAATGGCTGCTTGATTTTGTTCACAGAGGTAGGGTTGCTTTTGCTATTTCCTAAAAATGTAATGGCTCCTTGTTTTTGCTCACAGAGGTAGGGTTCTTTTTTGGGGCGAAAAGAAAGGACCTCTGGTTCTAGGCGCTATATTTTGATTTTCGGAGTTGGAACTGAAGTACGTGTAGGCAACTCTAGAGTGGGTAGGGCTGCAAACGAGCCAAGCCGAGCCAAGCTTTTGTAAGCTTGAGCTTGGCTTGACTAGAATTAATCGAGCTCAAGCTCGAGCTCGAGCTTGGTAAATTTTTTATTTTAGAGCTTGAGCTTGGCTTGAGCTTGGTTTGGTTTGAGCTCGAGCTTGGCTTGATAAGTAAGCTTGATTCAAGCTTGATAAACAAGCTTGATAAACAAGTTTGATATGCTCAAAATCGAGCTCGTTAAGCTTGATTTCAAGCTCGCTCAACTTTATTTCAAGCTCATTAACCTTGATTTCAAGCTTAACGAGCTCGATTTCAATTTAGTTAGGTTTGAATTCAAGTACCTGTGATATTATTAATTCAAAAGTTCCGTAATATCAATTATTAAGGACATATAAATATATAATGCACACAAATATACATATATTTAGAATTAAACAAAGAACAAACGAGCTTCTAAACAAGCTCCTAAACGAGCTTCTAAACGAGCCAGCTCGCGAGCTCAAACGAGCCGAGCACTTCTAAGCTTGAGCTTGGTTCGTTTATTAAACGAGCTCGAAAATGAAGCTTGAGCTCAGCTTGTTTACTAAACTAACCGAGCTCAAACGAGCTTTTATCGAGCCGAGCTTCGAGCAGCTCGCGAACGGCTTGGCTCATTTGCAGCCCTAAGAGTGGGGGTGAATAGAGTATGTGTTGATAATAAAATTAAAAAATAACTCTATTCAAGTCCAACCAACATAAAGTATAATCAGAGTATAAATGCGGAATATAAACGAAGATCAGAGAAGCATACGCAGACACATCAGTTTTAACCTGGGAAACATGGAGGACTAGTCCAGGCCTGAGAACTCTAGCTCAGAATTGAAATCCACTATTTGTGAAATAGCGTACAACCACGTGTCTTTACTCAGAAGAGCACGTCAACTTCTTACAGATTCGCAGATGGCGAAACTTGGAATTGTCCAAGTGACTTCTTTTGAAACTCTTGCACACAAACTTCTAGTTGACTCGCACTGAGCACCTTTGGGACTTGGGAAGTTTTGTGGCTAGTAGATGAGAAGAGTAAGCTTTAGAATGTATAAGCTATAGAAGAAAAGAAGAGAAGGATTGATTTGATGAATGAAAAAGAGTGAAATCATGTCCTATTTATACTAGTCAGGGGAGGCCAGAATTCCGTCTCAAAATTCAAATTTTTCGACCGTTGAACGGCTAGCATCCAGGAAACCCTAAAATTAAGGTCCTGGATTCTATGGGGCAGAGTTCGGCCCGAAATCTGTATGGGGCAGAGTTCGGTCCGAATTCTGTCTCCTAGAGGCTAGAATGTTCAAATGGGCTAGATGGGCTTGGTATGTCTTGGAGTTTGTTTGGTGGAGCTTTGGGTATTAAGTCTAGGGTTGAGATACTCAGTGCAACTCAACTTACAACAGCCTAGACTCAATAAAATATAAAAATACAGACTCAGAGTACAAGAAACAACAGCACTGTCGTAGTAATCGTCGATGATGTTTGTCTTGAATTGATATGTTATGATGTTTTGTTTTGGAGCTTGATGGAGTTTAATGTGTCAAGTTGGATCATAACAGATATCGTCTTGTTAATTATCAAGATCATGTTGACTGTGATCCAGTTTGGGTCAACAATCTCCCCCATTTTGATAATTGACAAAAATACGATATTTGTATGTCGCAACATTCATACCTGGACACATGTTGTATGGAATAAAGACAATAGCTCCCCCATAGATGAACATGTCAGCTCCCCCGTAAATAGATATGTCCTGAGACAAGTTCTAATCCAAGCAAGCACAACATAATACATATAGAAGCTCAAAGCACATATCAAGTATTTCCAAAGCAAATATCAAGTATTCTAAAAGCAAATATCAAGTATTCTCTCCCTTTGTCATTTAGCAAAATGATATAATGGCTCCCCCAGACAAATAGACAAAGTAAATACATGCAATCACACAACTTTGAACCATAACCATAGTAAATAAGGAAAAGAGACAACTAGCAGTTTATAACTCAAAATGAACCAAAGTGCATGGTTTTGACAATCAAAATAGAAATACTACAACTCAAAGTTTTGAAGAACTACTACATAAAGCATAATGAAACTAATGCCTAACATCAGCAGCATCATCAGATAATAAACCACAACCGTTGCCTCTACCAAATAATCTGGAGCCATAGATAATGGAGAAAATAGAAATTTGAAAGAAATGAGTTATACCTCGCAAAAGTTGTTGGAGATGGAAGAGAACCACCACAAACCCTAGATCCTTGAGTTTGGGAAGAGAAAACCCTAAGATTTGAGATTTCTAGGGTTAGGGTTTAGAGAGAAGGGGTTTGGAGAGAGGTTGAAGATGGTAAGAATGAAGAGAGGGAGGAAATTCGGGTATTTGAAAATAGGGCCGGCAGCTCGTGCTAAATCGTGGCCATTGGATCAACAAATTGGACGGCCAGGAGCTGCTTGAGGTTTTGGAACCAAGTACACAGAGTTCGGTCCGAACTCCGGCCCGAACTCTGTGTAGGACAGTTCGGTCCGAATTTTGGTGGGTTGATTCCAGAACTCCAAAAGAGTTAAAAAGAAACAGTTTTGATAAAAAAAATCTCGAATGAGGAATAATGAATGTTATAAGCCATAAAATAGTGTAGCCATATAATAAATTATTGTTAAAATAATGATCAGCACAGTAGAACTGCCTCAGGTTTGCTGTAGGGGCCGGATCCCAGCTAGCGGTAGTCCGAAGACTAGTGCACCGTGTCGCTTAGGCTTTTATGCCTTTTTGTCAGAAGGGCCCTTTCGGCTTATACCCAAAGCAATGTCACTATGAATGATATATGTTATAACCGTTATTTACGTAGGTACATCTTATTGAATGACAGTTTCATCCAAAATTTCTAACTCTCGACAAAGAAAATTGAAGCGCTTTCGGCTAGTGGTTTTGTAAAAAAATCTGCTAGTTGATGTTCAGTGTCACTGAATTCTAAGTTTATAGTGCCATGCAATTGATGATCACGTAAGAAATGATGTCTAATTTCTATATGCTTTGTACGTGAGTGACATACTGGGTTCTTGGTCAAATTTATTGCACTAGTGTTATCACAGAAAATAGGTATGTGCTTGAATAGTAAGTTATAGTCTTCAAGAGTTTGCTTCATCCACAGAATCTGTGCACAACAACGACCAGCTGTGATGTGCTCAGCTTCTGTTGTGGATAGTGCGATAGAACTCTGCTTCTTGCTAAACCATCAGACTAAAGCCTTTCCTAACAAATGACACGTGCCGCTGGTACTCTTACGGTCGACTTTGTATTCCGCAAAATCAGCATCGGAATATCCGATTAAGACAAAGGAAGTGGTTTTGGGATACCACAAGCCTACCGTAATAGTTCCTTTAAGATATCTAAAGATACGCTTAACCACGGTCATGTGTGATTCCTTAGGGTTAGCTTGATATCTAGCACATAAGCAAACACTAAACATAATATCGGGACGACTAGCAGTTAAATACAATAGACTACCAATCATATCTCGATACTTACGTTGATCTACCGGTTTGCCGCTTTCATCAGGTTCCAACTTTATTGTAGTGGCCATAGGAGTGCTGATAGGTTTGATGTTGTCAAGCTCAAACTTTTCAGCATGTCCTTTGTATACTTCGACTGACTGATGAAGACACCTTGCGAGTATTGTTTGACTTGCAATAAAAGAAGTAGTTGAGCTCCCCTATCATGTTCATCTCAAACTCGTTCTGCATACACTTGGCAAATTCCTTGCATAGCCCCTCATTAGTAGACCCAAATATGATATCATCTATATAGATTTGTACTAACAGAATAGTGTCATCAAGAGATTTTATGAAAAGTGTAGTGTCAATTTTTTCTTTTGAAAAACCTTTATCAAGTAAGAAATTACTAAGGCGTTCATACCAAGCTCGAGGAGCTTGATTGAGGCCATAAAGAGCTTTCTTAAGTTTAAAAACATGGTCGAAAAATTTGTGATTTTCAAAACCAGGGGGTTGCTTAAAAAAAACTTCTTCTTTAATAAAGCCATTCAGAAAAGCACTTATCACATCCATTTGAAAAAGTTTGAAGTTTTAGAAATTTTCGAAGGCGCAAAGCATCCGAATAGATTCAAGCCGTGCAACAGGAGCATACGTCTCATCATAGTCAATACATTCATCTTGGTTGTATCATTGAGCTACGAGACGAGCCTTGTTACGGGTGACTGAACCGTCCTCATTTACTTTGTTGCGAAAAATCCATTTAGTACCAATGATCGAGTGATCAGCAGGTCTAGGAACAAGTTCCCAAACCTGATTTCGTTCGAATGGGTTGAGTTCTTTTTGCATTGCAGATATCCAAAATTTATCATTAAAAGCTTCTAAAACATTTTTGGGTTCAATTTGAGAAATAAAAGCAGTGCTAGCAATAGATTCTCTCAAAGAAGATCGAATAGTTATCCCTTGTGATACCTCACATATTACCAAGCTTTCTGGATGCGAAGGTTTGAATTGGAACTTTTTTGGTAAGCTCTCCAGAGAATTGATTTCAGGTGGTGTAACCACAGGAGTAGAAGTTGATGGTTCGGAGTGAGCGTCGACGTCGTCATCGGTGAAAGCAGCTGTACTATTATTCATCAAAAGTGACATTAGTAGACTCTTCAACAATCATAGAGCGTTTGTTGAACACTCTATATCCTTTGCTCTTGGCAACATAACCAAGAAGAATACCTTCGTCAGTTTTGGCATCAAACTTGCCCAAGTTGTCTTTGGTGTTCAGGATAAAGCAGCGACAACCAAACACTCGGAAGTAAGAAATATTTGGTGTTCTACCAAACCAAAGCTCATAGGGTGTTTTCTTCGAAATAGGTCGAATCAAAACCATATTTAAAACATGACATGCTGTATTGACAGCTTCTGCCCAAAAATATTTCGGAAGAGAATTGATTCAGCATGACTCTGGCCGTATCGCCAAGAGTTCTATTCTTCCACTCCACAACACCATTTTGTTGAGGAGTTCTAGGACAAGAAAATTCATGATCAAAACCATTTGACTCACAAAACTTTTCGAAATCGGAATTTTCGAATTCGCCACTATGATCACTTCAGATTCGAGTAATCATGTAGTTTTTTTCGTTTTTGACCTTTTTAAAGAATACTTTGAAAGCTGAAATAGTATCACTTTTGTTTGCAAGAAAGAAAACCCAAGTAAAGTTCGAAAAGTCATCTACAATAACGAAAGCATAGAGTTTTCCGCCAAGACTGGCTACTCTACTAGGTCCAAATAAGTCAATGTGGAGTAATTGCAAAGATCGAGTGGTACTTACAATGTTGATGAATTTAAAAGAAGATTTGGTAGCCTTATTCTTTTCACATTCAGCACATACCGTATCCTTTTTGAATGTGATGTCAGACAACCCTCTTACTAGCTTTTTGGTATATAGTCTTGATATGGTGTCCATGTTGGCATGACCAAGACGCTGGTGCCATAATAGCCTTTCATCTTTGTGGGCGTAAAGGCATCTACCTGCACTGTTAGTATCTCTAGATAGAAAATATATATGTTATCTTCTCTTATCCCTTCAAAAGCGATGTCTCCAGATGATCTATCATAGGTAAAGCATTTAGTTTTCCCGAAGTTAAAGTCATATCCATGATCAGCAATATAACTAATGTTGAGCAGGTTATACTTTAACTCAGTCACTAAACAGACATCCTTAATGACGGAAGGAGGATAACCAATTGTACCGTTACCTATGATATAGCCTTTAAGATTGTTGCCGAAGGATACATATCCTTCCATTTTCATCGATAGTGTTGCGAATAGATTTGCATTTTCATTTATATGTCGTGAGCACCCACTATCGAGAATCCATTTGCTTCTAGTTTGAGAAGGAAGGTCCACCTACACCACGAGTAGATGTAACCTTTGGTACCCAGATTCTTGTGGGTCCTGAAAAGTTAGTCTTCGGTACCCATGCATATAGATTAATATCAACTAATTTTCTAATTCTACACTGTGGTGATACGTGTCTGTGTAAACCACAGTAAGTACATGTACCATGCATATTTGTATTGGGTGCAGGCTGATAGTGATGTCTATATGTGGGTGTAGGTCCTGTAGGATGATGATAGCTACGTGCAGCAGCAAGATGATTATAGTGATTGTGTGCAGCAGCGGAATGATGATAGAATTTACGTGTGTTTTACGTGCTGCATGGGAGTAGGTGTACATAAAAGCATGTTTTCATGTAGTATGTGGATGCATGTTATTGTGATTATGTGTTCTATTGTGTAGATGTTTAGTGTGTGTGCTGTGACTATGAGACTGAGTTTGAGGTTGAATAACCTATTTGCCCAGTCTAATTTCTAATTTCTTAGAGGCAGCCTACAACTCATCATATTTAGCAGTAAGACCATTAATTCTAGCAGTAGCAACTTTGCCTTTGTTCTTCTCTTCTGCAAGCTCTTTATTGAGTACTGAAATATCTCGTGCTTGTTTTTCAATGATTGATTCGGCATCGTGTAAGCTTAACTTAAGCTTGGATACCTCCTCGGTGTCCTCTGTGGGAGGAGTGTCTCTAACATTATCTAATAAGCATGAAAGTCTATGGATCTCAGTTTCATGAGCCGTGATTTTATCCTTAGCATGTTTATACTTGTTAATAACCTTTTTGTGGCCTTCAAGTAGATCACTAAAGGCATCACCTAGTTCATAGAAAGTGAAGTCATCAAGAGGATCACGCATTACCTTACCAGAGATTGCCATTAGGCAGACGTTTGTCGAGTCTTGGGGAGAGTCATCTTCTTCGTCGGAGTCACTGGCTTCGCTTTCATGCCAGATGCTGGTGTTGGCATATTTCCTTGAGGATGACTTCTTATACGGCTTCTCATATCTGCCACCTTTCTTTGCTACATGGCAGTCTTTTCTCACGTGTCCTGTCTTCTTGCAGCCAAAGCAAGTGGGTTCTTCATCATCTTCCTTTTGGTCTTTCTTCCTTTGGTTGAAGCGTAGAAACTTCTTGAAATTGCGTACCAGGAGTGCTTGATCATCACCATCGGAAGTATCGTCGTCTGTCTCCTCTGGAATGGTTCTTTGGCGATGAGCTCGAAGCGCTATTTCCTTTTGCTTTGGAGCAGGTTCGTCGAAGTCTTTGAGGTCGAGCTCGTGAGTCATCAGCTTACCCATCAAAGTTTCCATTAACATGTTGGTGAGATCATTGCCTTCTATGATTGCTGTCACCTTAGGGTTCCAAATCTTTGGTAGCCTCCTGAGCAGCTTGCGAATCTTCTCATGGTTGGAGTACTCTTTGCCAAGGGAAGATAGCGGGTTGATGATGTCGAGGAACCTTGTGAACATTTGAGTGATAGTCTCATTGAGCTTCATCTTGAATGTCTCGTATTCTTGTGTCAGACGGCTGGTCTTTGATTCTTTAACTTGTGTGGTTCCTTCATGAGTCACCTCCAGAAGCCTCCATACTTCGTGTGAGGTGGTGCATGTAGAGACCCTGTTGAATTTAGTCCTGTCTATGGCACAAAAAAGAGCATTAATAGTCCTAGCATCTAGACTAGCCTGTTTCTTCTCCTCGTCGGTATATTTGTCGTGGGGTTTGTCAACAAGAGTTCCCTCGACAGCAATCCTAGCAGGCTTCTTGTAACCATCAGTGACGATGGTCCAAAGATCAAAGTCTAGAGACTTGAGATAGAAACTCATTCTAGTCTTCCAATAAATGTAGTTGGTTCCATCAAATAGGGGTGGCCTATGTGTGGACTGTCCCTCACCATGGTTGGTAAAAATAGGTTGTGTGGTTGCCATGGATCAGCTCTAGGATGTTAATCCGTATCAGGAGAACAGAGCTCTGATACCAATTGAAGTACGTGTAGGCAACTCTAGGGGGGTGAATAGAGTATGTGTTGATAGTACTCAAATTAAAAAATAACTATTCAAGTCCAACCAACAGAAAGTATAATCAGAGTATAAATGCGGAATATAAACAGAGATCAGAGAAGCTACGCAGACACATCAATTTTAACCTGGTTTTTCTCATGGAGGACTAGTCCAGGCCTGAGAACTCTAGCTCAGGATTGAAATCCAATATTTGTGAAATAGCGTACAACCACGTGCCTTTACTCAGAAGAGTACGTCAACTTCTTACAGATTCGCAGATGGCGAAACTTGGAATTGTCCAAGTGACTTCTTTTGAAACTCTTGCACACAAACTTGTAGCTGACTCGTACTGAACACCTTTGGGGATTGGAAAGTTTTGTGGCTAGTAGATGAGAAGAGTAAGCTCTAGAATGTATAGGCTATAGAAGAGAAGAAGAGAAGAATTGATTTGATGATTTTTGATGAATGAAAAAGAGTGAAATCATGCCCTATTTATACTAGTCAGGGGAGGCAGAATTCTAAAAATTCAAAATTTTCGACCGTTGAACAACTAGCATCCAGGAAACCCTAAAATTAAGGTCCTGGATTCTAGGGGGCAGAGTTCGGCCCGAACTCTGTGTGGGACAGAGTTCGGCCCGAATTCTCTCCTAGAGGCCAGAATATTCAAATGGGCTAGATGGGCTTGGTATGTCTTGGAGTTTGTTTGATGGAGCTTTGGGTATCAAGTTTAGGGTTGAGATACTCAGTGCGACTCAACTTACAACAGCTTAGACTCAATAAAATGTAAAAGTACAGACTCAGAGTACAAGAAACAGCAGCACTGTCGTAGCAATCGTCGATGATGTCTGTCTTGAACTGATATGTGATGATGTTCTGTTTTGGAGCTTGATGTGTCAAGTTTGATCATAACAGATATCGTCTTGTTAATTATCAAGATCAGGTTGACTGTGATCCAGTTTGGGTCAACAAGAACTTTATGCATGGAAGTGAACTGAATTCGAGGTATGTATATACTACACTTTATCAAACATTTATGAGTTTATTTTGGTCTGATTTGTATGAAACAGACTACAAGTTGTGTGAATTAGTAATCTAAATGATTGGGTTAAGAAATCTTTATCAAACATTAATTTATTATTTTATCCAGTCCAAAATTTTGTAACAGGTTTCCTTTTATCTAAAAATTCACTTCTTAATCAAGTTTTTGACACAGTGCCTGTAGTGAAGTCATGAAGTTCATTTAGAAATACTGGTGGCAGTCCTCGTAAGGCAAGTGAATCACCAGGTTTGAAGAGAAGTAAATGGACTCCACATCTGAATCCTGCCCAATCAATCAAATCACCCTTCACTACATCAAAAGAGGGACTCAGCAACACATTTTCTAAACAGTTTTTTGCCGTTAAGAATTACCTACTATAGAAAACCGTTAGAAATTATAAAAACCGTTAGGAAAATAGCAAAAAATAAATTTTAATATTATGAACGCATAATATTTATTTGGTAACACTTGAAAACTGTTAGAAATTTAATAAAATTAAAATTAAAAGAAAAATATGTGATCATGTTCCTTTTATGTGATAGGAATGTGTAATTGAGGCCTCACACTTATGCCGATTCTCATTTCCCTTGCCATGTCCTCCCGAGCCCTAGAGAGTTCTCTCCTCCTCTCCTCTCCTCTCTGCCTCCTCGACGGCGACTGGCGAAGACAACAGACAAAGGTGATAGGTAATCTCTCTCTCCCCTTCTTTTTGTCCTCTGTGTTTTTATGGTTTCTGAAGTTGTGTTTTTTATTGTCTCATCTAAATTTTTCTTAATTTGCTGGTTTCATTGCATCATATTAGAGCCAATTTGGTTGGGACATGTAGCTGTCGATATATGTTTTTAAGAAGTCTTGCACATTCAAGTTAGTTATTTTTTTTTATCAAATAGGTCGGAGATATCTGTAATTGTGAAAATTGACAACAATTTGTTATATATGAGCTAAGAGTTTATTGCTATTTAAATTGACACGACACATGATCTCTCAGGTCCTTATACATCTTGTTAGCTCCAGGATCTATAGAATACTAAGAGCGATGAGCCTCCTACATGATCTCTCCCGAAGGTCACCGCTAGGTACACAAAGCCTAACTCCGTGCCTAAACGAGCCTTCGTATGTAGTAGCAAAATCCTCTAACAATTCGGCTCCTGTACCTGTGCTCTAATACTCCGTAGACTCTCATCCCGATACCGAGTCTTTTGGATCATGTCCATCAAACTAGATTGAATATATATACCCATCATTTGCATCTCAACTCCCGGAACAATAATCTCAACGCCCAAACTTTCCAAATCTGCTAACAAGCGACGGTCCATTGTCAGCATCAACAAGTAACATAGCTACTGGATACCTGCTCAAGACATCATCAACTACGTTAGGTTTTTGAATGGTATTGTAATGTAATATAAAAATCATTCATCACTTCTAGCCATCATCGTTGTCTCATATTCAGCTCCTTCTGTATGAAAACGTACTTCAAGCTCTTGTAGTTGGTGAATATTTTCACAAGCTCTCCGTACAAGTAATGTCTCTACAACTTCAAGGCAAAGATCATCGCTGTCAACTCCAAGTCATGGGTGGGATAATTCTTCTCGTGGCCGCAGTTGCCTGGACGCATACGCCACCACTTTCTTGTTCTGTTCTAGAACACATCCCAAACCATTTCCTGAAGCATCACTATAAATAGCAAAACCATCTCATCTCGATGGCAACATCAATATAAAAGTTGTAGTCAGCTTCTTCTTCCGCTCATCAAATATAGCCTAACACCTCAGTCCATACGAATACTACGTTTGTAGAAGCGTAGAAAATCTCCAGGCCCACTCAGCCAGACCATATTGGGCCATGTGACTGAAGGCACACCAGACTCCCTATGCAGTCCGATGACTTCCTGTGACTCTACGGATGGACCTTCCTCTATCCACCAAGTTTGACAGTACTTGGTGCTCCAAGGCACTTCGTACCTCGTGCAAGTACTGTAGTGCCCCGTCCTGCTCAGTTCAACCGGAGGAATCAAAATGCCAACGACGTTCGGACTTAGCCATGCAACGGCTTGCTCGAAGTTCCGCTCGGTCGAGGCGACTCCTCGCTCAGGTGGATGGCTTCGGTGAACTTGCCTCAGCTTGCCCTTCACACTAATAAAACGAAAGTTTTCAATTGCATAAGTAGGCTTGATAATAAAAGAGGCGAATCCACGTAGCTAAGGGAATAATCCCATGTTGGGTTAGATTGAGTTAGAATATGGAAATGTTCCACGGTCGGCTTAGAATTGTGCACGACGTGTCTTCAAAATGACACTCGGTCCTTCATCTCGTGGCTTGGGAGAAGGAAAGTTGGTCTATGTGCCACAAGACTATGAACTTAACATAGTCATAGGCGTCGCGCGGTATAGATGCATGGTAAAGCATACACCGTCCCATTGTCCAATACTTTGCATAGCATAATTGTTCCACAAGTTTCATTACACGTTTCCACGGTGCAAGGCTTGGCATAGCCTTTGCTTGTCCCACGGGTTAAGTTGTGCAAGATTAAGTTAGGCAAAGTTATGCTACGGGCTATCAAAGTCATAGCAAGCACGGTTCTACGATTTCTACGGCTTGTTATAGCCACACAGTCCCATGGTCTCAAAGCTCGTCATATAAAGTATGATTTGGGCGGTAGAGTCGCACGGAAAACAAATTGGTTTAAGACATGAGCCACGGTTGGTTCAAACATAAGTATTCCACGGTCTATGGTATTGACAGGGAACACGGATAATTCAAGTTGAGTTTGGCAGGAGAGCTATCAAATAGTCAGTCCTGAGTTGAGTAAAATAATATGGTAACATGAAAAATGCTCGTGGCCGTAGGTCATTGAGGCGGTCTCAAATACTTGAAGTCTTTAACATGGTACTAAAAAGATGGTAACACTGGAAAAATAATAATGACTGTGTAAGATGATAGTTCGAGTCGAGTCTTGCATGGTCATTGGACAACTTGTGCACAAGGGAAAGTTTGCTCGGAACGACAAACCTGGGGCCACAGGATCGTTCCGGCCTAGGAGGAAACACGGTATAGCCGAGCTGGGAGTACCGCTCAGGTTATTCGAGAACTTTCAGCGGGACTGGCTACTTGCGCTGAAAGGGTTGTCGAATAAAAAAGCTATAAGTCTAGGTATAGTTTGTAGTACTAGTGACCCTTTCATATAGATGAGTCGGCATAATAGCGGTGATTCGCGTGCATGCCTTTGGATTGAGTCAAGATTTGTGTGCACGGTACCAATGAGTCAAGTTGAATGTGTGCACGATTTGCAACATAATGTTTGGGTCTAAGATTTGGCTGCAACGAAGACACTGTGCTATGGCACGAAGTGTTGTGTCGGTTGGTGAGTCGTTGACGCAAAAGTATAAGTAAGTTGGATTAAGTAATTTCGTGTTTAAGTCAGGAAGTGCCGTAAGGCAAAGTTGGTTAAGTGGTACTCAATTGCAAGGCACGGCCTCATCGTGGATGCACGAATAGAGTTGATGGCACGACCGTGTGATTGAGTCTTAAAGTATGGGCCAAAAGGTAAGCGCGAGTCGATACGTTGACGTTGTTGGCCCGAGAAGGGTCAAGAGGCAAGTATAAGTAAGTTATCGGTGCGATGACACGGTGATGGTCTAGAGATACAAGTAGGCGAGGCGTCTATGTCCTAAAATCAATCCTAAGGCAAGAATAGAAAGATAATCATAAAGGTTTATGTTGCATAAAGTAAATGAACGTGTTGGTTTCGTATGGGTGGACGAGGAGTTCACTCCACCAGTACAGTTGAGTACTGACACCCACACAGTTTCCTTGTGCAGGCATAGGTAGAAGCTCGTTGGTGCGGAGCTCGCTTAGATGCGTCGAGGCACAAAGTTCCTTGGCGTTTCGAGGCGTGCAGTCGCATGCTCTGGACTTATACGGGATATAATGTATGGACATCGCCTATCTGAAGCATCCGCTGGCTCGTCAAATTGTATTGAGAGATGAGAGAGAGTAGAGTGATTATAAACAGAGAGAAAAGTGAGCTTGAGTGACTTATAATCTCGTCTTCGCGCCTTTGTAATATTTCGTTCATTATCAATAAAAGACTCTGATTTTGTTTCAATACTTGTGTTGCCTTTGTTTATTCAATGTTTTTGCTTTGGACTTCTGTGCGACAATCCCGTCGCTTAGCTTGTAATCGGCCGTTATAGAACCCGCCTTGCGCTAGCGCAATCTAGGCTCACGAGGCATCACGCTTTAGCAAGGACGATCGGTCCTACAGGACCGGAGCGTGACAAGTACAATGCCTACATCATCATTGCCACTTCCTTGACAATCGACAACGGAACAGTGCCACGAGTACATCTCGACAACTTTCCATGTGGCTGGTCTCCCATGCAGCAGAGGACTTCCTGCGACACAGTTCCCAGAAGCTCCTATGTGGCTAGACATCATGCGGCAAAGCTCCTCAAAAGGTCTCTCAGGATGCTCACTCTCTACATCATCAGTGTTCCAAATGGCGGACGGTTCGCGCCACGTGTCGAGCCAACCGGATCCTACAATTAACGGCTAAAAAGGATTAATCTCACGTTTATGACGTGTGCATCATAACCACCCCATTCAAATGCGAGATTATTTCCAAATCATGAAATGTGGCTCGTATCATTATGATCGGGCTACCTGATTTTAATCTCCCTTTTATGGCATGTGCGTTATAACCGACATATTCAAACGACATATTATCCTTGATTACCGTATGTGCTATGTGTTATTCCTGATTGAGCCATACGATCTAGCCATAACTAATGGCTATTACAGCTCAAGATCCTTAAAACTATATCTCCGGAATCTCTGCAGTGGATCTCGTCCTAATCAGCGCCTCGTGTCATTATGATCATGCCTCGCGGTTAATCAACTATACATCAGTAGCAACCCAGATTGCGAATACCCCTCCACAGATGGTTCTACTACATCACTGCTTCATGAGTAGTCTGCCCGTTGAAGGCGACTATAAATGGAGGCAAAAGCCATTCAGCACAGACAGAAAGAAAGTAGGAGACAACACACACAAAAAGCATATCAAGAAGGCCATCGCCTATCGATCGTCAACGGAGTAAAAGAGTCACTATATCGCTCGATCTCCACCGTCACACTTCCTCAGATCTCATACTTGTACTAGCAAACCCTCGTTGTTAGAATTTTGTTGTACTTTCTCATTGTAATCCAGTAAAGGCAAAAATTTGTTCAACTTTTTTTCCTTTTCACATCTGTGATGTAACAAATCTGGCGACTATGCTGGGGACTACTTTCTCTTCTGACGATAAGGCGGTGACGTAATCAGACACGGCAATGCTGGGATCCTCCCAAATGATGTTGGTCGTCCGCTTCGACCAACAAGCTTTCGAAGACATGTTTTCCGGAGATTCAAACCCCTCCCCTAGGCTGACAAAGCCTAGGAAGACTCATAAAGATTGGATGGCCAAGGCCACTGTGCCACCCCCAAAGACTGCGGAGGATGCTCTTCCGGCTTTCGTTGACGAAGCCCCCATATCTGTCTCCTGTGTATCCTGTCCCCATTTTCACATACAGGAAAAACAAGGTTCGACGCGTGGGTCCCAGCAAAGGAAAGCAATACGATGCTGGGGACCTAGCAGCTCAAGCTCCTTGCAGGCCCTCTGGCCTCTCCGTGCTGAAAGACCAGTGCTGGCTCCCGGCCTGTGTGCCAGTAGAAGGCGCGGAGACGCGCTATGCCTAAATCAAGGCGTGTGTGCGTTGACGCCCACCAAGCTACTCCTAACGTTGCCCAACAACGGCGCGCCACAGAAGGAAAGAGAGAATCGGTCTTCCACAGAATCTCTCGAGACTGCATACCCATGTGTCAATACCCTCGGCATGAAGAAGATATGGACTCTTTGTAGTAAGCGCTTACAAGCGCTAGTACGAGGAAGTCCAGGACGACACTGGCCGTGCGCGCCCAGACAACTGTCCAACCAACCAGCCGCGAGCGAATGTCGTTGATGATCATACGCCCCCCCGACGGAAAACTATACAGGAGTGGCACATGCGCCCAATCTAACCATGCGCATGAGGTGGTCCAGTTTCGTAAATCTTCCTCAGATGACCTCGGGCAGAGGTCAAAAGCTCCATCCGCTCGCTCATGCACCCGGTACACCCGACTGTCTGCAGAGGGCGTAAAGGTAGAATTTCCTTCAGCAAACCTGCGTGACGTGATAAATCACAAACGTAGTTCAAGAGAAGCATAAGCTGCGCACGATGGGCCAACATTACCATCAACTGCTGCTGCACCCGTGTTGCAGTTCATGAAGAGCAGCAGTCCGTATTCCAGCTGCTGCAACGAACGACGGAGGAGGAACTTCCTCATGCCTCCTGCTACTCTGTCCTGAAGACCCCTCTTTTCTGAAGCGCTTGAAGGCTGATTCGTCCAACCTTCCGGTCTCGACTGGTAAGCCGAGACATCACCTAGGACATCCCGTCCAACTGTGCCTACAGAAGGGGTGTTCTTGAGGACTCGATCGAGATTAAGAGCTTCCTTACAAGAAGCCGTACCACAGCCCAGGGTACTGTCCCCTCGGCAATTCCACGCGCTAGGGGTAACAGTCCTCCAAACCTCAACCGTAGTGCTGGGGTTGGAACCTCGCATGACCATGCTGCCATAGCAGCCGGGGGTGGCCATCCCCTTGAATCAGAAGACAACGCAAATATACGTGCCTACCCTGACGACAATGAAGTTCAGGGATCAAAATCAGAGAATGGCGGGCCCATAACCCCGACGAATTTCCTGCACCATAGGACGGTCTACATGACTGGCTGATTCGTCCAACCTTCCGGTCTCGACCGGTAAACCGAGACATCCACCTAGGACATCTCGTCCAACTGTGCCTACAAAAGGGGTGTCCTTGAGGACTCGATCGAGATTTAAGGGCTTCCTTACAAGAAGCCGTACCACAGTCGGGGGTACTGTCCCCCCGACAATTCCACGCGCTATGGGTAGTAGTCCTCCAAACCTCAGCCGTAGTGCTGGGGTGGAACCTTGCATGACCATGCTGCCGCAGCAGCTGGGGGTGGCCAGCCCCTTGAGTCAGAAGATGACGCAAATATGCGTGCCTATCCAGACGACGATGAAGTTCAGGGATCAAAATTAGAGAATGGCGGGGCCATAACCTCGACGAACTTCCTGCACTATAGGACGGTCTATATGACTGGCAATGACGGTACAGGTTCAAGTGACCGACAACGTATTGAGGCTCTCGAAGCGATGTTGTTCACCTTGAACACCTTGATACGGTCCCTGTCCCAAACTATGACAGGCATTCGAGTTGATATGGTGCCACCAGGATCTTGACGGTTTACATGACCGGCAATGACCGTGCAGGTTCAAGCGACAGACAATGTCTTGAGGCTCTCGAAGTGGTGGTGCTCACCTTGAACGCCTCGATACAATCCCTGTCCCAAACTATGACGGACATTCGGGCCGGTATGGTGCCACTTCAACCAAAAACCCCAGGACTAGGAAGCCAAGATCCTAGGGCCAACGGGGAGTCTAATGCTCCTCCAGCAATTGGCACTCCCTCCTTGCCTCGCTTGACGGACTCGGCTCCGACGAACCACACTCAAGAGGCTATCCAGGAGCTGCGGGCCCGTCTAGACTCCATGAATGCTCGCGAGAAGATGCAGAAGGTCGGGATAAGGCATACTTATCCCCTGAGTGAAATAAGGTAGTGTTCCTGCCCAAGTACAAGCCTCAGTCGCTGACCCCCTTCGACGAGAAGTCATCATCCTGCCGGTTCTTGAACTATTTCGAGTCCATAACGGGACATCTGCCCAGAGATGACGCTTTACTCACTAAGGTGTTCGTCGGGGCTCTGACAAGCGTCGCTTACGAGTGGTTCTGTAGTATGATGATCTTCTGGAGTTATTCCTGGCCCGCTTCTACGACGGCGGAATGGACATGACGATGGCTTCGCTCATTGACACGGTCCAGAAGGAGGAGGTGTCTGCGCTCGATTTTATCGAATGCTGCAGGCAGAATGCTCTAAAGATGCCTCCATGTACTTCCGAGTCCGTCCTCATGGACACATGCAGATGGAACCTACTGCCTGCAATCAAGTTTTGCATCGGTACGACCCAACACCCAGACTGGTCCGCGTTCCTTGCAAGTGCCGACCAGGCCGAGAGGAACTGAAAGCGGAACGGGAAGGACGTCCATCTGCTCGGTCTTCAGGTCCCGAGTTCAAACGACAGAGGGAGACTCCCTCAAGGCAGCAATGACGGCTGCTACGGTAAAGGGAAGGAGTCCCTCACCGTCAACGTGGCCAAGGGCTCGGCAATGCAGCAGGCGACTACACCACCTAGACCAAAGGAGACATTCCTTTGACGACGATCAAGTCGTCGACATCTTCAATATCTTGATGAAGAGTGACACGCTCCGCCTGCCTGAGCCCAAGCGTCCAGAGGAAGTAGGCATGATCGACAATCCGAAGTACTGCCTCTTTCTTCAGTACATTCCTCATCCGACGAAAGACTGCTATGTACTGAAGAATCGGATCCAGCAGCTTATCAACTCGAAAGCCATCACCCTCGACATGGAAATCTGCTACGTCTGGATCTTCGACGGCATCGGGGTCACCTCTTCACAAGGTTAACGCATTCTGGGTTATCCTTCCCGGAGGGAAGGGCTCAACAAAGGAAGATAACGAGAAGTTGCGAGAGTTGTACGAGGGAAAAACAGTCATGAAGCAGCGACCGCCGTCATCCTCACCACGACTAGAAGGAAAGTACTATGGAATGACAAAATCCCATATCCAGCATCCTTCTCGCCCGAGCCAAGAGTAGCATGTCACAACTCGAGGAAAGGTGATGCACTTAACCCACCGTACAGGGATAGCTCTGCTCTTCCGAGATTCTTCATTGTTGAGTATATTAATAATAATAGTAGTGGACTTTAGTCCCACATTGTCTAGAACAAAAGAGAGAGGGGTTAGCCTCTCCTATTTACATGTAACTCTCCTTCATTAATAAACTATTCCATTATTCCACTCTACATGGTATCAGAGACGTAACCCATCCACCCCTCTCCATAAAAAAAAACCCTAACCCTAATCACTCCCTCTACCGCTGCCTACCAGCCTCCCCCCCACCCCAGCGACTCCCCCCCCACCCCTGGCGATCCCTCCTTACCCCCGGCGTCCACCCCTTACTGCTGCTGCTGCTGTCGCTGTGTTCTCCCCCCTCCCGGCAACCCCCCGCCTGGCGGCTGCTGCTGTTGCTACCAGCACACCCCCCTCGACGCACCCCCCCCGGCGACCCCCCCCACCCCCGGCGATCCCCCCTCTCCGGCGTTCCTCACCTCCACATGGGTCTAAATTCTAACCTTAGCCGCCGTCCACTCCCCTCCAAACCCTAAGTTTCTGAAAAAATAATAAATAAATAAATAAAAATAAGTGTTGCAATCCTTGGAGGGTAAACATTGATTTGTTTGCATGAACCTCTCAGTTTCCAACATTGCTTTTTTGGAATTCACGGCGGGTAAACAAGTTTGTTAGCAAGAACCTCTGCCCTAAATAATTAACTTGGGAATCTTCGAGGGTAAATAATGTGGTTGTTTATAGGAACCTCCGATTCTTATAGTTTGCCATTGACTTGGACATTTCAGAGGAAACATGTTAGAACCTCCGACTCACCAACGATTGGCTTCAGAAAGGTTCAACGAAGAGCAGACACGATGGTTGTCTTGCATGATTCTTTGTTTCCTTGATCTTCACATCATGATTTGCCTCGAAAGTGTCATCTCTATCCTGACTTGTGTGATCCACATCTCTATTGTGGATATTGCTGTGATCGACATTTTTTTCTCGGCACTTAGAACCGATATGAGGGATGGATAGCACTGGGACAAATGCCAGTGATTCTGGTACTAGCGTTGGGAACGCAATGGAGGACCAATGGGCACTAGTACAACGATTTTCTCAATTCGAATTGTCGATCGAAAATTGGACGGACAAGAGGGCTACTCGACATGGCGTAAGAAGGTCGAGAAGACGCTTCTATGGATGCAGTTGTCCAAACGTTTGACTGACAACCCTCCGCAAAGACTGATCCCATTTTTGAGCAATGAGAGATGATAGTCGACTGTTTACACAGTTGATGAAGTCCATGGAACCATCGGCGGAAGACATGGTTCAGAACACGTTCTCCGTTAAGGAATTATGGACGGTCCTAGGAACGGCGTTTGATGGCAAACACGATTTGTCTCGTATTTATGACTCTATCGTTGGTATATACAGAGCAAATAAGGGAGACAAATCTCATAATGATAGCTTCAAGACATTTAAGGCTGTGTCTGATGAGGTTGATCGTATATTGTCCATAAAAACAGATATCAATGAAGGTAGGGGCTCAACGTGAATTACTTCATGTTATGACGTATCTTGCTTCTTTACGTCCTGATGCGGACTCTGCTCGATTTCAGATCATTGCTGGATCTGAAGTTCCATCTTTAATAGAAGCACATTGTCGTGTCTTTCGAGTAGCAAAAGTCGTAGAGACCACTCCGGGTAATGGACCTGCTGATCGCTTTGCTCTTGGCACTGCTCATACAGGCATTCGTGGTGGACGACGTGGTGGCCGCAATACTGGTCGTGATTGGGGCCGTGGTAATGGTGGTCGCAATGGAGGACGACCACGCACATGCTTTACTTGTGGTCAGCTTGACCATTTCTACTGGCAATGCACTAAATTACCCGCTGCTAATATCACAACTGATGCTCCTGATGATGGTGTTCGATCTGTTCAAATGACTTCGGATTCATGTGCAGAGTTTCTTGAATTTTAGGCTCAACATCTTGTGAAGCTTCCACGTCTGGATCCACAGCTGGATAGTGCAACATGTATAGTAAAGCCAAAGCCGTGGGTAATTGACTCTGGTACGTCTGCTCACATAACTGGTGATGCAGGTATGATACATAATTATGTTCCTGTCCGTCGTGTTTCTGGCATTACTGTTGCCAATGGAGGTTTCCTGACAGTCTGAGGACGTGGAAGTGTTAATCTTTTTTTCGGACTGCCGCTCAATTCTGTATTGCTTACACCTGGGAACCCGTTCAGTTTAATTTCAAGTAGTCAACTTACTTGTAAACTGCATTGCTTGGTAACATTTTTTTCTTCTGATGGTTGTGTTTTCAGGACCTGAAAACTGGAAAGACTATTGGTAAGGGGCATGTGGCTGGAGGCTTCTAGTTGTTTGACGTACCTTCTGTTTTGAGATACCACGTTCTATATGTGATCATCTGAGAAATAGGCAAATAATGAGAAACTAGAATCATGATATAACAAATAATGATATAGCAAATAATGAGAAATAGGCAATCTCAATATGAAATATAACAACAAGTGAGAAAATAAACAGAAGAACTGAACCTATCTAAGTGTTTTGAGATACCACGTTCTATATGTGATCATCTGAGAGATCTGGTTCAATCATACGTGTCGTGTATGATTAGCTCTTATTCACAATCTAACTAAAACACAGTTACAGATTTTGATCACATATATACTAAGGTAGTTCTCGTCCGACTAGTACTAATGGATTCGTATCACGACATGAAGATCACATTACAAGAAAATAACACTAGCACGATGATCATGAACAACACGATATACATGAAAAACAAATATGAAGACTAGAATCCCTATGTAACTAATCTGTGTAACCAACGTGTCGAGAATCAAGAAAGCATAACTAAATGTGCACTATAAAAACTATCAAATAAAGGAAACATTCAGAGAATGTACTCGCCTGTCGTCCTGAGCTGGTGGTACGGGCCTGGTACCAAGTCCAAGTCCAAGTAATCTATTTTATGAATTTGCAATGTCAATAGATGAATGAAAACATAATAATCCTATCTATTTGGTTATTAGGTTTCTAGGTCAATTCCTATATAAATTAGTATTTTTGATAGGTAGGTTTTTCCTTGGTTCTCTTTACCTATTTGTGTATATATATAAATATACCTTACCTGTTGACACATATTCAGGACATCCTAGTATCATTATATCTATTTGACAACTACCCTTGCTGCTGCTTTATTGAAGGCTGAACTGCTTATTGCAGCTTATGCTGAACTGCTGCTTGCTGTTCCAGTTTATTGTTGCTGCTGCTTATTGCTGCTGCTGCTGATTGCCTTGTTGTTGTGTCTTACTACTACAGCTATCCAAACCACCTAATCTTGTTCTTGATTTGTACGTTCTGCAAAATGGATTGGAAAAGAGTTTGGTAGCAAGGTAGTACAAATTGCTAGAAAAACTATATACGAGCATTGTAGGCACAAAGTTTTCAATATTAGTAACGACATCATGGTGTGCTTCTGGAAGAAGATGCTATTGGTTGGGCATTACGACAAGCTTCAACCTAGAGCATTTGGGCTATCGAAAGTGCGAAATAAAATGGTGTTTTGGGGAAAGGAAACCTCGATGAGTTTGTAGTTACTAATGACGGGTCACGCTATCTAGATTGCGGTACAAAGAACTCTTGTCAAGTTCTCTATAGAATGAGGGGCTTGGCGCGAATGTGGTTGAAGCCCAAACAGATGCGATTAGAGCCTAGACCGGAATTCTGGGTCCTGACAGAAATTTGGCCGATGTTTTCTCCAAGATCTTTAGTTATCTATGGGGAAGTCCATGTTTGCCATTATGTATTCCAAACCATCAACTCATGTTCTTGATTTGCATGTCTTGCAAAAAGGATTGGAAAAGTGTTCGGTAGCAAGGTGGTGCAAATTGCTAGAAAACATTATACCAGCATTGTGGGTGCAAAATTCTCAACATTAGTGACGACTTCGTAGTGTGCTTTCGGAAGGAGATGCTATCGGTTGGGTATTACGACAAGCTTCAACTGTGAGCATTTGGTATCTAAAGTGGGGAAGAAAAGGAAGTTTTGGGCAAAGGAAACTTAGACGTGCTTTGCAGTGACTAATGACGAGGCACTCTATCTAGATTGCGGTACAAAGAATTCGGGTCAAGTTCTCTACAAAAGGAGGACGGGGACGCAGTTGAAGCCCGGACGGACACAATAAGAGCCTAGACCGGAATTCCGGTTCCTGACCGAAATTTGGCCAAACCAACCCGAATTCCAGTTGACTGCAATAGTGTGCTAGGGAACACCGGTATTCCGGTTTGGAATACTGATTCAAGTCAGTCCAGACCAAATCTTTCACTCAACACACATAATATCAGCACATCCACGATGCACTTGACATACAAACAGCATATGAACTATTCATAGAAATCAGATATGGCACATACGGCACAAAGGAACCCTAAATATGCCATACACATGACACATACACGCAAACACATGGCACTCTCGCATGACATGCATGCACAAACACATATACAACATAAATAAATAAATATATACTAAATTTTTTGGTATGACCTTCAAGACCATAATATAAGGTAACAGAGTTACACTTCCATTTCTTTTTGTCAAGTTATCATTATAACTTGCACCAAGTAGATCGTTGGAGGACCCTGGCAGGGAAACTGGCAAGATCCAAGAACTCTTTATTTTTTAGGATTTGGGCACTACTCTAGTCTACATGCATCTACAAAAGAGAGTGGACATCATTTAGAGTTGTTCTCAATAGATAGGATATCAGTGAAATGCCTATTTGACACTTGTAACATAATATATCAGTGAAATGCTTATTTAGAGTTGTTCTTCAATTTATTTTTAACTTGGCAATAATTTTTTTTTGTCTTCTCCTAACTATTTATTTATTATACAGAACTTGTCGGGTTCCTTAAGTACTTCATTCCAGAATAATTTGGCCGTCTTTACGAACATTTTTTAATTATGGTGAGTAAAATTTACGTATCCCAGAAAGGTTTCAGCATCTGTAACAATTTAGGTAGTTTGTTTTGCCACATATATCCCAAACATGTTCTATTAGGGTCTGCTTGGATTGAGGGGAAAGAAAGCCGAGTTAAGTAGGGTTAAATGAGAGGGAGTAAGGTGAGGGGGAGTCGAGTCAATATATAGAACCTTGTTTGGATTTGAGGGAGAGTTAAATGGGGGATGTTTTATAACTCTTGCTTGGATTGGAGGTTTTGAGTGAAAGGAGGATTAATAAAAATATGATACTTACCAAAATAACCTTATTACATATGTTATAAAATTAAATTTGATTGAAATTTTAATTAGAACTTGTCAAATATCTTCACAAATTAGGAAGCTACGGATTAACATGTTGAAAACAAGAAAAAATGGAGAAAAAATCATAATATTTTATAAAACAAATAAGGAACATTTATCACTTTTTAAACAAAAACACTCAATCCCCTCGTTAACCCTCCGATTTGGGGGGTTTAAAAAAATAGGCAAAAGAGGGTCAAATAAACCCTCACATAACCCTCTATAACCCTCTCTCCTAAACCCCCACCCTCAAACCAAACATGGTTTTATTTTTCCCTCACTTAACTTCTCCTTGCTTAACTCTCTTAACCCTCAATCCAAGCAGACCCTTAAAGTCTATTCAAAACATCACCACATGAATGTGGGATGCAGAAAATCCAAGCTTTAAACTTAGGGTTATTATATGCATGTGAAAGGATGACCGTCAACAAGTTTTTAAGGCATGATCCAACAAGTGTAGGTATGTGAGATACGCTAAAGTAAGTTTAGGATATCAATTTAAATGCCTAATGAGCAAAAGTTATCTGTTGAAGTTTAGGCCGATTTCTAGAAACAAGTTTATTCTAGAATATAGAAAATAAAGAAATATTTACTTGAAGAGTTAAAAAAAGTCTTCAATATCAAACTGATGTTGAAGATTTCCAATATTTTGTTGATCACAAAGAACTTGTAAGCTCGTTGTTAAAACCCTATTCACAACCTTTATAAAAGTTTACAAGGTATGAGTAAAGAAGGTTATACTTAAATATAATGATGATCAACATTGTTCTCTTACAGAAAAAGAAACCCCTAAACTATCGAAGGACAATATAAGATATTGATCAATGAAACTGAAATGCATGCTAAGGTTGTCTCTCATAAAGAGTAGGATTGATGGAGGAATCTCTATGGAATGACCTGAAAATTTTAATTGAAGGGTCAAAATCACAAATTTTTGCAGTTTTCTCGAAAATGGAACATCAACCTTGGTGTATTGTAAGAGTTTAATTTTACCAAATGTGCATGAACCTTGTATATACAAAAGGTCGATGCTAGCAATATATTGATATTGGTGGATTTCATTCTAATGATTAGGAATGATATATGAATGGTACTGAAGTGAAGTTCTTGATTCCAAATAAATTCCCCATCAAGTTTTAGAGGAGCATCATATGGATAAAACTCTATATAGATAGAGATAATAATATACTTTATTTATCCCAAGTAAGTATACACAGTTGGATTTAAGTTGTTCAACATATTTTCTTGTGTTCTATCATTACATTTACTTTCAAATATCATACATAACAGCCACCATTGTATGATTAGAGTTTGGTCTAGGGCTAGGGTTTATAGAGGAGGAAGTGAGCTACAATTTTGGGAGGAAGAAAAGAGCTAGTGTTTTCGAAAGGGAAGAGAGCTATGTTTGGGAGTAACCATGCTTTAATACGATATTGAGAAGTTGGCTCAACAAAACTTTATTGATTTAGATAAAAGTGAGTACAATAAATATGAGAGAGGATACTCTCTTCCTAGAAGTTTCTTAAACATGGGACTAGAACAAAGATAAAGTAAAATTATCTCATGCATAGCATATTGAAAGAGAGGATACAAGAGTCTTCAACCAAGAGGATTGCAACAAATTGTTGTGTTGGAGAATCCCTTGAATCTCTCTCCTCTTATTATTAGTTATTATTAGAGAAGATTTTGTTATTATTAGAGAGATGTTTCTATCTTCATTTAGTTCTCTTTCCATAAAGTTCTCCTTTATTTAAGGATGAATATTGATTGTAATAAAGTTCTCCTTGATTCAAGGATGGACATTAATTGTATTTCTTCTATTTAAACCAGCCTTGGGGCTGAAGAATAAACAATGAAGCATTCACCACTTGTCTTCTAATATGGTATCAGAGCCAGGTTCCCTAACCTAGGGTTTGTAAAGTTTTTTTAAACCCGTTTCTCCAACCCAATTAGGCTCTCAATGGCCGATTCCAATAGATGGCGACAAGCTCTCACCGGCTCAACAAACGACAACTCCTCCACGACAGAAGGCGGAGCAGGCCGCGGGAACGACGCAACAGGCCATGGCGATGGTGGTGGTGCTGGTCGCGGCACTAGCAACGACGGAGGTGCTGGTCGCGGCAACGGTGGAGGCACTGGTCGCGGTGCTAGCGGCGGTACTGGACGTGACGATGACGGAGACAATGGAGACGAAAGTCCTTTCGGAGACGGCAACTTCAACGAAAGTAAGAAGTCAGACAAACCTTGGTGTGATCACTGCAAACGCACATGGCATACGCGTGAAACATGTTGGAAGCTCCATAGCAAGCCTCCGAACCTATGTTACCTGGACTCGGGTACGGGTGTCGGGTACAGGTACATATCCAAGAGTCGGGTCCTTCAAACTCATAATTGAAGGACACACGAACTCGGCTAAAAAGGATCCAAATTTTGGGTACGGGTACGGGGATATGACTAAGGTTTCGTAAAAAGACAACCTGTAATTATAAATTACTAGTAAAATTTACTCAACTAGTTGAATAAGTCCCTAAGGGACCGTCCCTTCAGCTCCCCTACTACTTAACTATCAATCTACCATATCAAAATAAACTATCTACATAATTACCACATTAAAATGAACTATCTACATCACTACCACATTAAAATAAACTATCTACTTCACTACCAGTCTTTCGATTGTCACCATGAAGGATCCGATTGTCACCATGGAGGATCGGATACGGATTCCATACCCATACCCATGTCCTAAAGGGTCGACACGGGTACTTCTCCTTAAAGTGGAGAGTCCGGGTAACATAGCTCCGAACTGGAAGAAGAAAGGTGGTAATGAAGGTCGTGCATTCCAGGCTAGTAATTCAGATCAAGGGCAGCAATCTATTTCAACTCAGCTTTCACTCACGACGGAACAACTAGACAAACTGTTCAAACTTCTCAAATCTCAAACTCCTTGCTCTATAGCACAAAAAGGTAATTCTGCTCTTCTTAGTGTCAGTTCCAACCACACTTGGACAGTAGATTCAGGTGCAACCGATCACATGACAAGTGGATCTACTCTGTTTTCTTCATATAGTCCCTCTGCAGGGAATCAAAAAATAAAAGTCGCAGATGGCTCCTTTTCAGCTATTGCAGGTAAAGGTTCAGTTGTGTTGTTCCCGATGTTGACTCTTAAAGATGTCTTTCATGTTCCAAACCTATCTTGTAGCCTAATGTCTGTCAGTAAATTAGCCCAAGAAAAAAATTGTCAAACTAACTTTTTCAGTTCTCACTGTCTTTCAGGATTTGAACTCGGGAAAAATGATTGACAGTGCTAAGGAGAATGGAGGACTCTACTACTTCGATATTGGATCTAAATCACAACTACCTTCCAAACCGATAAGTTCCTACTTTGAGTCTTTTTGTGTTTCAAATAATGATAATATTATATTATGACATTTACGATTAGGCCATCCTAGTTTTCGCTATTTAAAACACTTGTTTCCTAAGTTATTTCGTAATAAAGATTTGTCTTTGTTTAAATGTGAGGCATGTGAATTTGCAAAACATCATCGTTCCCATTTTCCAATACAGTCTTATAAACCATCAAAACCTTTTTCTGTTATTCATAGTGATGTTTGGGGCCCTAATCGTACAAGTACACTTTCTCACAAAAAATGGTTTATCACATTTATAGATAACCATTCAAGAGTATGTTAGGTGTACTTGTTAAAGGGAAAATCCGATGTTTGTCAGGCTGTAAAGGATTTTTTAAAATGGTGCAAACTTAATTTCAGACCACTATTCAAGTTTTTAGAAGTGACAATGGCAGGGAATACTTTAACACAATTTTGGGTGATTTTTTTCTTCAAAATGGAATTGTGCATCAAAGTTCATGTCCTAATACTCCTCAACAAAATGGAGTTGCAGAAAGAAAAAATAGACACTTATTGGAGGTGTCTAGAGCTTTACTCTTCTCAAATAAAGTACCAAATTATTTATGGGATGAAGCAATTTTAACTGCTGCATATTTAATTAACATAATGCCCTTTATAGTTCTCAATTTTCAAACTCCAATTCATGTTTTCAAAGAATGTTTTCCTTTTACTCGTGTTTCAATTGATTTGACATTAAAATTTTTTGGTTGCACAACATTTGTTCATGAACATAAGAATATTAGCAAACTCGAACCATGTGCTATAAAATATGTTTTTGTAGGGTACTCTCCAACCCAGAAGGAATATAAATGCTTTGATCCAAAAAACAAGAAAATATTTGTCACTATGGATGTCACATTCTTTGAAATTAAACCTTTTTTTGATGATACTTATCTTCAGGGAGGGAACTTAAAGGAAGACTCATTTGAAACTGAGAACATAAGTTTTTTAAATAACTTGTCCTTGTCTATATCACAAAATTCTAAGACTTGTAATTCTGCACCAACAGAAAATGGCCATGATTCATTATCTGAACCTACTCCTACTATGAGTAAGGAACTCGATGAATCCGAGCCTACACTTTCTCATGAAAAAAACAATGAGAATTTTGAAGATGATAATAATGATGAACTAATTGAAATGCCACAAAATGAATTGTCATCTAAAGAGGACAGGTTCGAAGTAGGAAACAAGACTTGGAAAGGAAAGGTGTTTGTGAGAAAGAACTATAAAGAAGAGGATGTGTCCACATCTCAACACTGCCATGAATCTGAACCGGAGAATAATCAACCTCCTCAGAAAAGAAAAAGTAAGTCTATCTCTGTTTCTGAGAGTCGTATCATGTATCCTGATATAGATGATCCCATAGCAGTTAGAAAATCTGTTAGGTCTTGCCCTAAATATCCTGTCCGATTTTAGATCATATTCAAACTTTTCTGCCTTCACCTCCCAATTGTCTAGTGTAGAGATTCCAAAGAATGTACAGGATGCCCTAGAAGTTCCAAAGTGGAGGGAAACTGTATTTGAGGAGATGAAAGCTCTTGAAAAGAACAAAACTTGGAACGTCATGACACTACTAGTTGGTAAGAAGACCGTAGGATGTAAGTGGGTGTTTACTGTGAAGTACAATTCAGATGGGTCCGTTGAAAGGTATAAGGCTCGCTTGGTGGCTAAGGATTTCACTCAAACTTATGGCATAGATTACTCGGAGACATTTGCTCCTGTTGCAAAATTGAACACTATCATAATACTTTGATCTCTTGCGGCTAACCTGGATTGGCCTCTACATCAGTTGGATGTTAAAAATGCCTTTCTCAATGGTGATCTAGAAGAAGTATACATGGATAGTCCTCCTGGTTTTGAAGACAAATTCGGATCAAATGTATGCAAGTTGAAGAAGTCTTTTTATGGCTTGAAGCAATCTCCTAGAGCCTGGCTTGAAAGGTTTACTCAGTCTATGAAGAACCAAGGGTACACTCAAGGACAAGCTGATCATACTTTATTCACCAATTTCTCCTCTGACGGGAAATTTGCTGCCTTGATTGTTTATGTAGATATTGTCCTCACTGGGGATGATACCGTTGAAATGAGAAGAGTAAAAGAGAGACTTGCTACAGACTTTGAAATCAAGGACTTAGGATCCTTGAAATACTTTCTTGGTATGGAGGTTGCTCGATCAAAGAAAGGAATTATGGTTTCACAACAAAAATACATTCTCGATCTATTGCGAGAAACAGGAATGAGTAGTTGTCGACCAGCCGACACCTCCATGGATTCTAATGCAGAACTTTAGGGAGAAGGAAATGTTCCTGTTGACACCGGAAGATACCAGAGGTTGGTGGGTAAGCTAATTTACTTGTCCCACACTAGACCTGACATTGCCTTCTCAGTCAGTGTAGTGAGTCAGTTTATGCATTCTCCTTATGAGGAACATCTTGAGGCAATTTATAGAATACTGAGATACTTGAAGGTCAATCCCGGAAAGGGTTTATTTCTTAAGAAGACTAGTGAAAGAAATGTGTCTATCTTCACTGATGCAGATTGGGCAGGTTCAGTCACAGACAGAAGATCAACCTCTGGATATTGTACCTATGTATGGGGTAATCTTGTGACATGGAGAAGCAAAAAATAAGGAGTTGTAGCAAGAAGCAGTGCAGAAGCCGAGTTTAGAGCTATGGCTCAGGGTATTTGTGAAGAACTATGGATTCAAAGAGTCATGGAGGAACTTAAGATGAAAATTGAGCTCCCATTGAAGTTATATTCTGACAGTAAAGCTGCCATAAGCATAGCCCACATCCCGGTTCAGCATGATAGAACCAAACATATTGAGATTGACCGTCACTTCATAAAAGAGAAATTAGAAGCTGGAATCATATGTCTACCATTTGTGACCTCTAGTCAGCAAACTGCGGACATCTTAACCAAAAGCTTGGCAAGATCCGTCTTTGAGCATTTGATAAGCAAGTTGGGCATGATAGATATCTATGCACCAACTTGAGGGGGGTGTTGGAGAATCCCTTGAATCTCTCTCCTCTTATTATTAGTTATTATTAGTGAAGATTTTGTTATTATTAGAGAGATGTTTCTATCTTCATTTAGTTTTCTTTCGATAAAGTTCTCCTTTATTCAAGGATGAATATTGATTGTAATAAAGTTCTCCTTGATTCAAGGATGGACATTAATTGTATTTCTTCTATTTAAACCAGCCTTGGGGCTGAAGAATAAACAATGAAGCATTCACCACTTGTCTTCTAATATTGTTCTATTCATGATAATCAAGGAAGAGAGAGAAATCAACATGTCAAAAATAAATGTAAAAGACCAAGGACATTGTTAGAAAGAAAGTAACTATTAGCCTAGATTGTCGAGATAGAAATCAACATGTCAAAAATAAATGTAAAAGACCAAGGATATTGTTAGAAAGAAAGAACTATTGGCCTAGATTGTCGTAGTCTCATGTATATAAGTGTCAATCTAACACATTCCTTGTTAATTTATTAGTTTAGGCTAGAAACTTGTAAATCTGAAAAGTTCAGGATATTTGGTTAAAACTTAGCCTTGTATTTACTTGAATTTTACTGTTAAAATTTATTATTGAATAAAGTGTCAATCTAACCTATTCCTTATTAACTATAATAATTCTAAATCTAACCTATTTTTCTTGTTTTATAAATTCTTAAATCTAACATACTCCTTCTTAACTATAATAATTCTAAATCAATAGTTTAGGATAGAGACTTGTAAATCTAAAAAGTTCAGGATTAGTTACAACTTAGCCTTTGAATTTTATTGTTAAAATTTATTATTGAATAAAGTGTCAATCTAACACATTCCTTATTAACTATAATAATTCTAAATCTAACCTCTTCTCTTCTTTTATAGATTTTGATGAAGCCTAATCTCTTGTGCTCTAAATCCTTTAAATTTTGAATATGAAATGTAATTCAATTAGAAATTCTTTTTGTCATTTATATGTATAACTGCCAATTTTTCCAATTGCACATTTACAATTTCACAGCTACTTGCCCTATATGATTATGTGTTATAAAATACAAAGACTTAGACATGGAGACCAACAACTATGTTTTTGTTGTCTTATATAGGATATAAATTCGAACCTTTCAACATGTGGACCAGAATGGAGGAATCATATACAAATTTGGAAAAACTTAGCGTATCTAGTTACAAATTACCCTTAAGTATTATTGTTAAAAATGTGTTATTGAATAAAAGGTCAATCGAAATCAATTCCTTATTAACTATAGTAATTCTAAATCTAACTTCTTTTTGTTTTATAATTTTTTGGAAATCTAATATCTTGTGCTCTAAATTCCAAGGTTCACAGTATCAGAATCGGTATCGGACTATTCCTATGAGTATTGGTATCGGCGATATCGGTAGTATCGGCGGTTTCGGATCGGAGTATCGGATTTTTTGGTATCGAAAAACAAATAATTATTAATAATTATTTACATTTTAAAACATATATTTTATACATTTAGGCATAATTTTAAGTATTTTCAGTGTTATTTCTTAGTAGTTTTGAAATTAAATGAAATAATACTCACCCTTACCGATTGGTTTACATACAATAGATTGATTTTCTTCTTTTACATGCTTTTATAACCTTATTATGCTTTAAACCCTTGTTGATTTGTCTTTTTCGTTTAATTTTCTTTGCCGAATTGACCGGAAAAAAGACCCCCAATGTCGGTATCGGTCAATATCGGGTATTGGTCGGTATCGGATCGGGACATGTCAAACCGTATCGGTATCGGCCGATACTTTAAACCATGAGTAAATTCTTTAAAAAATTGATGTGAAACATACCTCAGTTTGAAAGTCTTTTTGATATTTTATATTCATAATTGCCAAACTTTACCATTTTGAAGATTTACAATGTGATTTACATTTTTACAGGCATTTTTCCCTTATATGATTAAGCGTTACTAAATACAAAAACTCGGCGTGGTGACCAACTATGTATATGTTGTCTTATATAGCAAATAAATTCAAACCTATCAACGCGTGGACCAGAACAGACGAATCATATATAACATGTGGAGCGAAACAACAAAAGCAGACGGTTACACACATTCATGTGTGGGATTATTTACTGAATCTTTTCTTCTAGTATTATCAGAAAAAGCTTCTATATAGGAAAATCACCTGATAATCCTAGTTGTAGCACTACTTCCTATATTTATAAATACACTATTCGAAGGAATCACACCTATCCTCTCCACAAGGTATTCCCTCTTTCTCCTCTTTTAGCAGGGTTTTCAGTTCATTTACGAAACCAAAACTATCTCCGTTCAATTGAATAATTTTTCAACTTACAAAAATTTTCTTTGATACTAAGAGAGTGCAGATCTTGCCAACTATTTGGAAAATTTTGAGGTATATTTCATCCTCTTTGTCATATTAACTGATTAGTTTTTATGTTGAATATTCCATATGTTTAAAGACATGGTTTTAAGTGGTTTCAAGACATTCCAAATGCTGAATATTCCATATGTTTGTTAGATGACATCTAATATTTTTTTGGGTACAAATGTTATTGCAGATCTCATATTCAAAATAAGTTGTTTATGTTGGAGTTTGCATTGAAAAAATTCTAATATTAGATGTTTAGTCATGGATGATGAAACATTCTTTCACAATTTCACAAATAAGTTGAACATTTTTAGAAGTTTAACGAGGTTCTATATATGATTGAGAGTATACTTGCATAGAAATATTAGATATATATGACTGTGTTGCTCATGTGTATGGTATAATAGGACTATTTGCGACCTAAGACTATCAAAAATATCTTTCTTTTTTTCCTTTTGTAATATGGACTTAATTTAGTTAACATTAATGGAAGATGGGAGATTTATTAAAAAAAAACTAATTGAGCGATAATATTTTTAACAATTATTTTAAATATTCAACTTTTATATAATGTATTTATTGAATTTTTAAGTTGATATGTTTTTTTTAAAGGAGAATATCCAGATTCTAAATTTAAATCCTAGTTTTCTAAAAAGTACTTACTATATTTGTGTGATATAATGAAAAAGTAATTATTCATCTCTCCACTTTTATTTAGATTTGACGTTCTGATCTATATATTAAAACGAGAATTAGGGTTCTTACTATTTTTAAATGTGTACAAATTAGTAAGCTAGGTTATGCCTTTTAATTGGATAAATTTTTGATAGGTGTAGATAATGCTTTTTCCATAGAAGACTTGCCATTGAGGGCTAATAGGTATTCAACAAGATAAATGAGACTATAAGATCATTTAATTTCTAATGCCTTTGCTATGGAATACTTACTGTTGAGGGCCATAGGTAAATGAGAACATGAAATCAATAAATTTCTAAAATGTTGTTCTCATGTTTTACCATTATGATGAATTGAAAGATAATGGTGATCTCTAGCAATGGAGACATTCACCATGCAGGTAATCCTAGATTTCTATTCTACATCCAGAGAAAAAAAGATTATTCACAAGAGTTTGTATGAAGTTAAAAAAATTGATAGCGAATATTATTGCTCTTTGGTAACACATATCATCCTAGAACTAGATAATAAAAATCTATAACATCTGCAACTTTTACATTGAATGGCAAGTTATATTTTTCTTTTCATTTTTAAAGTACTAGTTCAAGATGTAGTTACTCTAAAACCAATCTTAAAACAAAAGAAACTATAGCGAGCAAGTGGGTAGCAAAATTACTAATAGGATTGTGAATTTTGTGGTTTTCGTTTGTTTTGAGAGAAACTATGTTATTTGAGACGCTTTCAAACATTTTGATTTGTTCTATATTGTAGAGATCATGGCACAAGGTCAAGCGATGGATCGAGCCTTCCCTGGAGAGGATAGATTCAGTGAACTGCTTGATGCGCTCAGACTACACATTCTCAGCTTACTTCCGCGGAAAGATGCTGTGAGGACAGGCACATTGTCGACTAAATGGAAGGGCCTATGGAAGAAACGTTTCTCCCACTTGACCAATCTCAACCTCGGGCGAAGATATGAGAGAGAGGAGGATCAGAGTGCGATCGCGAGAGGTATTGAGCAGTACATGTCAAGGCACTGTGACAAGAAGATAGAGACATTCAACCTTTACTTCAACCCTGGGAAGGATTTCCGAGAAATGACAACAAAATGGATAAAGCAAGCGACCACGAACAGAGTCGAGGAGCTGTACCTCGATTTTTCTCAAGGAAATTTGGGGAATAATGCTTCTGGGAGACTAGGACGCAGAATGAAAAAGTTCGAGCTTAAGGAATATGTGTTCAAATCCAACGACTGGCTGACCATCTTGAGTTTGAGTTACTGCAATCTGCCGAGGAGCTTCAAGTTCAGATATTTTAGTTCCCTCGAAACATTGTATCTACATGGAATCAACCTCAACAACAATATGTTCACTAAGCTAGTGGCCAACTGCCAGCGGCTCAAAGCGCTGGAGTTGAGGGAGTGCATGCCCGTGGAGAGCATTGTGGTCAAGCCTAGACATCTTTACCTCCAGAGTCTGACCATTGCAAACTGCCATCATGTTGAAACGGTTGATATTGCAGCTCCGTCACTGCATTCTTTCCATTTCTTGGGGATGGTTCGGAAAACACACATTCTTGTTGAGGACACATCTTCCTTGAGGAGCGTCGTAATGATATCATCTATATATCGATACATTCACATCACATTCCGTCCACCGTGTATGTTCATGATGCTTAACCATGTACAGGTACTGACAATCTGCAGTTCAAGCCTTGAGGTATACATGACAAATTTAGCCTGATATTTCATTTACATCAGTAAAAAAAAAAAATTCTTTTGCTAATGTTATTCTGTTTTGTGCTGCCTCAGTTTATGAATGCTGTGTGCAGCAACGTTTGGCTTACTTGCAGGAATATTCGCGAGCTGCATCTGCTGGTGAGTAAGATGAATGATGGTGATTTTGCAAACATCTTCCGCTTCTTCTGGCAATGCCAGCTTCAACTCCTAGAGAGACTGTTCATAGAAGTATGTTTTAGAAACTTTTTATTCTCTAGTATGATCAGTTAATTCACAGGTTCAGAATATCAAAATCTAGCCTCTATTTTTTGAACACTTGCAGCTGCCATCTTCTTTGTTGGAGTCTTCCACTGGAGGAAGTCAGCAGAGAGTAGTAGCAGAGGGCAGAGGGCATCAGACATTTCCGCAACTCAAGAAGATAAAGGTGAACAATTTCAAGGGCCACCGGAATGAGATGCTGCTGCTGGACTTCCTCCTCCGCGTGGCGGTCAATCTCGAGAGCATCATCTTGGTGTTCTCCGACGAGTACGGCACGAGCACCAGCACCGCCGACATGGTCTCCCTCTGCCACGAGCTATCGCGGAGGCCTAGAGCATCGAACAATGTGCAGTTGCTGTTGGCCTATTCCTCCCAAGATATCCAAGGTATGATGATCAGGCCAACGCATTCGGAGGTCGTTAGGGGGCTTAGAGCCCGGCAACCACAGATTGCGCCGAGGATGTAAGGCTGCATGAGGATGCAAGCTTCTCTAGGCCTCAGCATTAGGCATGGATGGCATGGAACAAGATTTGTGGAGACAACTACTGATACATCGTTGCATCTCTCTTGTACTTTCTAGTGTGGGCAAGTTATGGACTAAATTTGCGCAACTGCAATGCGACTTTACCATTGTGCTGACTTTTTATAGACAGGACTATACCAATGGCTGCTGAGAATAGATTGAAAGCTTCATCCTCATTGATGAGGAAGCTTCTGAGGATGTTGGAAGATCTGTTGGATGACTACTGATTCTCAGTTTCATCCCCTGCATTAATTAGCAGGGATTTGCAGCCTAAAACCACAAGGTGAGCATATTATAGCCAAAACGAATTAGACTTAAAAGTTCAGATTGTGGTTTCTGAGGTATGGCTGGTGGATTTAGAGACGTGCACAGCAGAAATCAAGCGTCGACCGCCTGGAATCCTCACAACGAAGATAACGAACCGTGCATGCTAACGAGAACCAAGAGAGATCGAACGTTCGTATATGTGGTGGCCTGGAACTGTGTTGGAGTGTAAGAACTACGAGCGAGCACGGATTTCCTTGAGGAGTTCTGGTGACCCTTCTTAAATTTTTTCAATGAGCCCTCAGCCCATTTAATAGTGCCAAGAAAACATGGGTTAATCGCTAAGGTAGCCAGCATTAATCCTTGATGTCCAAATGTAGACCCGACAACTCAAAGATATGTTGAAATACTGAAGTACACAAAAGTTAACATAATCGATATACCGCAGGTATACCAGTGGTATAGCATACCGCAAGTACACCCGCGGCATGTTTAATGCACACAAATTTGTCGATATATTTGTGCTGCTAGTTTGGCTCCAATCGAGCCCAACTCTCGTTGCAACTAATCCGCCATCTCCATTGATGCTGTAGACTGTCATCCAACTCGAATATGGAAAGATTAACTCCCCATCCTGAGGGTATAGCTCCTCAATTGGACTCTATGTCTATCATCCCGCGACAAAGTTTTTTTTGCTCCTGTCATCACTGACCTCAAGTCACCCGGCCTGGTCCACATCTTATGTCGTTTTCAGTTGATCGACCATCATGTAGATGCTAACTTCCTTGCATAACATCTCTTAAATAACTGGGATCTCTTCGAGATTAACAACTCAATCATATGACCGCAGTCCTTGACCATTAGCCATAGTCTCCGACTTTCATCTTCCACTGAAACTTTCTTCCATGTCATCAATCTTTCCCACCCTTGGTTGGCCCAACCAAGCTGACGATGCGGTAACAACAAGATTGAAGCTCCCTAACCTGGTGATCCTCATGTCTGATATGAAAGATCTCTCGTACGTCTACATCCTTAAATACATCTAAACGACTTGACCATGTACTTGATGGAACTGGAGATTCCCAGGACCCTTACTTTGGTGTGCGTATTGATCGATAGAAAGTTAAACAGATTTAATACGTATTCTAACCCTTCATAGGCGAAAACTAGGATTCAAGAATTATACCTGCGGTGGAAAGAAAATAAGTAGTTCCTGACAATCTTGAGCGGACGACCCCAAGATCTTCTGCACGTATTCATTCCTTGAGTTGGATGTCGTGTGGACGACGATCTCTCAACCTTTTCTTCTCCTTGGCAGCCCTATCTTTCTCTCCTTACGTGAATCACAAATTTAGAGAAATCTTCAAATTTCTGATAAGTAATTTGACGGCCAGAGAATAGAGGATATATATAGGCTACGGCAGGGACCATGAGGAGAAATTAGGGTTAAACCTCCTAACGGATCTGGATATCCCGTGTTCAGTCCGAACACACAATCTAGGTCCATTAACAATAGCTCGGTCCACTAATGAGCTATTGTTGTACTACCTCCCTAATTCCAAATTATGTTTGTGGGCTCCTTTTATTATATGCTCGTTTGGCTCTCCATGTAAAGATATCGAATATCCATCGATCAAATTAAGTTACTGACAACTATATTGATTCGACATCTTTTATCCTTAAGTAGTACCGCTCAACTTTATTTGTCATGTCAGATATAATCCACCTGCAGGGTTTACATGACAATCCTTATGAGCTCCTTAAGGGGACATCAACAACTCGATGTATCGGGACATGGATTCCATTTATAATCAACAGCCCATCATACAAACAATGTTATTACCCAACATAGAGGTTGTTGACCCATAATGAATCTCACTCTTTCATGAGTCAAAGTAAGCACACTGCATATACATGTCTGTTATTATATCCGGATTAAGAGAACAAGCATCCATAATAACAGAGGTGTTTGTTCTCTTATGTAGTCAGTACAAAAAGAACAACCTCAAGTGGTCCTGTTCAATACACACAAAGTGTACTAGTGTAAACCTATAGTCAAGATAGACTAATACCAGATTACACTACAACCTTTCCAATAGATTGTCCAAGTCCATCTAGGTTGTGAACTATTTATATATTTCTTAGGAAACTGATAATATGATCTTCTGTGTGATACCACACACCATATTATCTACAATATAGAATATCAGACATTTGCATTAACACTTGCAACAAATACAATATGCAAACATTTGCCCATATGATTCTCATTCAAAATTTAAAGAAATAAGGTTACTACAAAAGTGATGCTTTTAGTATATAACTCTAACAGTACTGTCACGACACATATCCTCTTGAGTTAGTAGTCAGGAACCCTTCGTAAGCTTCTAGTCCCAATCCTCGAACATATTGTGACAACCATCATTCGTCAGCTTCTCGACCAACACAAGATTGAGGTACAAACTCGATACATGACGAACCCCCTTGAGAACAAGCTTATCACCAAGCTCTATCTTCAAGTGTACATCACTGAAGCCCACAACTTTTCTTATCCCCTTGTAGTCCATCTTCACACGTCCAAATATGTCGCTCCGGTAGTCGTAAAGATCCTCCTTCCTATAGTGGCATGGCAAAATGCCCTTATGTCCAAGTCCTAGTCGTCTTTGTGACACGTATTACAAGGTTCCACCACCTCATCCATCACGATGTTGAGATCTCCTACAACTAAGATATCCTTCTAATCATTCATCTCCTACCTTAAGCCTTCTTATCTTTGAGCTTCTTCCAGGTTCGTTTGTAATGAGCCCTCTTGCCACATTGATGGTAGCCGTCCTTGCAATTCGCCCTTGCAAGATCCTGAGAACCTCCTCTCCTTTTTGCATATGACTTGTGTTAGCCTAATGAATAATTTGAATTTTTAATCATAGTTAATTGACTAAGTTTAATATTATAAAATTACTAATAATCAAACAATCACTATATTGTTAACACTTAACTTGGCATAGTCCTAGTGTGCATTAATCTTATCAACATTGCTACTACGTATATTGTTTTGCTTGCCTAACATTTATTTTGTAAGTAATATTAAAGATGGAGTGATACAGATAAAGAAATCATGATGGACAAAGATATTGTCAACCCAAATAAATCTCTGACCGCTCAAGATATCTCCGGTCCATAAACCCGATGGTTCCGCTTTAGACTTTGCTATTAAGAGGAAATGTCACAGTTAACCAAAGGAAGAAGCCAAGGTTTCAAAGCGTCAAGCACAGTATAATCATCATTTATTTTTTTGTCGCTAGGAATGATTGTAACTCAATAGTTAACGAAAAATAAAAAACTAAACAAAAACCTAACCAAAATACCTAAATCCTGAATTTTTGTATCATAATGGTATACTAGCAGTATATCGTCAGTAGAATGTGGGAACTTTGCATTCCAGTAGGTCCAACGACACATAAATTTGATGCAGCATTATACCATCTAGGTGTTTTTTGTTCAACGATTAAAGTTGCAACGATTATAAAACTAGTTGTTTTATAGTTGCTACTACAGAGAGCGATATACTTGCAATATACCATCTACACAGTAGCAACTCTATTTCTATATGCTATTTTGTGTGCTATATATAAAAGAAGTATTTTGCCCTCATCTGAAGCCTAAAATTTTATACCATATACAAACACCTCTACATATATAAGAGCTTTCATTTGCTAAATCTAATTGAAATAGAGTTTTATTGAGTTGTAAAGTGAGTTCCTAAAATTGTTGTGAGAAGATCCAAACTATTTCTTGTAAGAGATTGAAGTTCAAGGCTTCGTATCAAAGCTTTGTGTAGAAGTCAACCATTCTTTTGTATTAAAGCTCGTGTGTAAGAAGGCCTTCAGATCATATATTGCAAGTGTAACTATTTAGATAATAGTGGATTAAAGCTGGAGAAAATCTGGGGCTAGAATGCCTCATGGAGGATACTATGATACATCGGTTATTTGTATTCTTGCCTCATTTATAGTACTTTGTTTTAATTTGTCTATTTGTAATACACTACCAGAATAAGTCGTTTTAGAGACGCCTAAAGACGTCGCTAAAACGACAAATTACGTCGCTAAAAATATTTACCGACGCAATTACCGACGTTTTGGACTTGTCGTGGAAACATAAGTCGCTGATCATTAAAACGTCGTCGAACGTCGCAAATACCGATGTTCACTGACGTATGATTACATCGGTATATCCTGGGATATTACCGACGTCTACCGTCGTTTCGTCGGTGGATTAGCGACGTGTTGAAAGTCGCTACACGTCGGTAAAATCTGGGAACTTACCGACGTTTACCGTCGTTTAGTCGATGAATTAACGTCGTTGAAAATGTCGCAAAATGTCGATAAAATACTGGAAATTTGCTGACGTTTACCTTCGTTACGTCGGTGGATTGGCGACGACTATTATGTCACTAAATGTCGGCAATTCCTGGGATTATTACCGACGTTCACCGACTTTTACCGACGGTCTCCAACGTATAAGGACATCGGTAAACGTTGGTACCCTGGAAAATTTTGCAGATTTATCGACGTTTACCGACGCAAACGTACGTCGGTGGACGTTGGTAAACATCGGTAAATCTGCAAAATAAAATAAAAAAATAAAATACAGAATGTCCTTTTCTCCCTGCAGTTTAAAAAGATAACCATAAAGACACAGTATAACAGATATCCTTTTCTCCCTGGGTTCGCCGACCCCTTCGGTTGAACACTCAACACCGGTAAACGTAAACCACAGAAGCACATTAACATCCAATTGAAACGAATAATAACATAAACAATAGTATAACACAATTGTAAGCCCCTATTTTTCAATTTTAGTTAAATTAGTGCTAATTAATTTTTAATGTTAATTTTAGCCTTAAAATAATTATTAGGATTTTTTAGGAATTTTTCTATAATTTTTAAATGAGTTTTTAAGTAGAAAATATTGATTTGTAATTTTCTAAAATATTTTGATATCATTTTGCAAATTTTTGAAATGTTTTTATATTAGTTTGTAGTTAGAGAATTGTTTTTAATTGAGGAATGCAAATATTATTTTGCATTTTATACTGTTAAAGTCTTTATGCAATTTCCTAAACTATAGGGGCTTTAGTGCTAACTACCCAAACCCCCCCGACCGAACACTCTCTCTCCTCACCCACTCTCGTTGACCCCCGACTGCCCCGACCGCCACGCCGCCCTGCCCCCGCCAAATCCGGCTACCCCCACCGCCTCAAACTCCCCTATTTAAACCCCCGCAGCCCCCTCGATAAATCCCACCACTTCGACCTCACCCCGACCACAACCGCCACCGTCTTCCCCACTTCGAGTTCGTCGGAACCCTAGCTCCGACCAAACCCCACCACCAGCTCCACAGCCGTCGTCGTCACCAGCCACCACCACCATCCGCTTCGCCTCAACGAGACGACCGCAGCGCCACCACTCTGCCACCGCCACGACGCCTCCTCCGCCGTCCACGACCATCGAATCCCCCCAGATCTGGACACGTGAGTAACGGGACCCAAATCGTGTCGTGCGTGTCTCGTCTTCACGCACGAGACTCGCCAGGAGACGACGAACTTAGTGCTGTGCTCGGACACACGAGACTGAGCTCGTACGTGTCGTGCATAGCACAGACACGTTGTTACTGTGTCCTTAACTGTCTGGACACAGGACAAATTTATATTTTTTTTTATGTATAAACTAACCTAAACAGAAATATTACTAACTTAACTCTAATCCTAACAATCGGGCCAAGTTGGCCCACTGGCCAGCGGCTGCAGTGTTAAACCCCCCCTGCCTGCGCGCTCGGGTTCGAGCCCTCCCCCTCTTCTTTTCTGTTTCCTTTTCCTTTTCTTTTTCAGTTTCTTTTCTTTTCTTTTTCTGTTTTATATGTTTATATATATATATATTTTATATATATATATATATATATATATATATATATATATATATATATATATATATATATATATATATATATATATTAGTATATATATATGTATATACTATATTTAGACAGTATTTTACATATATATATATATATATATTTTATAGTTAGTAAATTTTATATATATATGTTTATATGTATATATATACATATATGTATTTATATTTTCATGTGTATATATATTATATATATATACACTATATTATTAAGTATTTTCTTATATATATATATATATATATATATTTTTATATATATATATATATACATATATATATATATATATATATATATATATATATATATATATATATATATATATATATATATACTTTATAAATTAAGTATTTTTCCTTACATATATACATATATATATGTACTTTTAAAACATATGTATGTATATTTTTACTATGCATAACTTTACCATATTAAAATAATAATATTTATTTCTACCACTTTGTATTTTCTGTATATTTAAATTACTGCAACCATTTGGTGTTCAAGCCTAGCATGGATATTTAGGCTCAAATGTGTTTTCACACATTCAAGACCTGTACAAGTCATATTGGACTTGGTTCATGGCCTTGGGTCCTGTATTTGAACTTTGGTTCAAATTATATACATGGACAAAATATGCAGATAATTAATTATTGTGTGCAATGCTGTTTTTGATTTTCTAAAAATACTTAAAGTACTGCTAAAATTATGAAAAAATAGTATTTAGATACTATGTTAAGTTAGCTAATTTAGTATAATTTTTGTAGTATTTAATTTACTGTTTTGCCACTAGTTTGGCATATGAATCCAAAACTCATTTTCTGTATACTTAGGAAAACTGATTTTTATAAAATATTTGTACTGGTTAATAAATTCCAGAAAAATTATAATAAATTTCTATGATTAACAAGGATCACTTTGATACTTTACTTTAAGAAAAACTAGGCTTTTTGTCTATCTCTAAAATTGTTAGAACACAATGGTCTTTTGATTTATTTATTGATTAATTACGATCTGTAGCTTTTGTGTTATTTTGAGTTTTAGCCGTGTTAAACCTCAACCCCTCACTAGTGTAAAGACCCTAGAAAGTTAGTTAAAGTAGTGTGTTACCCCACCTTGGTCTCCTATGCCAAAATCATCATTTTGGTTAGGTGCCCAATCACAAGTCGTGTTTCACCAATTAGTGTCCTAGTATTTTAGCTTAGTGTAAAAACTAAGTTATTGCATTTACTTCTACAGTGATGAGTTACCGGACATCCATAGCACTTTTATCGCAGCTTGTGTTGCTTTGCTTTGCTAGAGGCAAGTACTTTCTACGAACTTTACATACTGCTATAAACCATAAACTGTGAATCACCAACCATGTTAAATGCTGATCCTTGGGGTAGCAAGTTAGAACTTTACATGTTGTATTACATTCAGTCTCTACCATGTTTATACCGTATTTCATATCTCTCACATGCTTAAATAACGGGTTAAGGGAAAACTGCTAGTAGTGTACGTGATCATGACCCCCTTCTCCGTAGTATTTACCGAGCACCGTTACATTCTATATGTATCTGTGTCGTTTGTCTGGTCCCGCGTTTGTGTATGGATATATACCGATGCCGTTATGTGTACGTATGTGCACATCAGAAAATTGATATGTACCGCTGTACATCCTGATTACCTATTGACTGATCACTCACCTACCACAGTTTTAAACTTTAAAATGTATATCTATTGCCATGATAAAATGTACCTAAAACTGAACCAACATGATATGTCATTTCCTTCTTATCACATGATCAGTATTATATGTTTGTTAGATTTAGTACTTGCTCCCGTCCTGACAGGATAACGTTGTAGGTGTCCTTACTGAGGAAGAGTTACTCTGTGACACATACTATGGAGATACTGTCGAGGACCCGGCTCTGCTTTACGAGGATGTTCCTACGGGGAACCTCGCCTAGTTGTCTTTGTTTACTTAGACTTTTGAGAATAGACATGTATTAGACTATATCTTTTTGTAACTGGACATGTATCCAGTTTTACTTTGCAGTTCACTTGTACTTGGACATTTTACTATATACGACGACTTTTGTGTTTGGAGCATTTATGATTCTTCTTCACTTATAGAACTGTTAGCACATTTAGTCTTATCTTGTTGTCTTTAGAACAGCTTACTACGTTTTATCTCAACGTAGGCTGGGCATGCCTCGGCCTGGCCCAACAATTTGGGTAGCGGATCGTGACAACAACGTAGCAGGCAACAAATAGAATGGGATCCAACAAATAGAATAGGATCCAACAAATAGAATAGGCACAACCAACAAGTATCCAAATAACCAAGTCTACACCAAATAACAAAGTCTACAACCAAATAACCAAAGTCTATACACAACCAACAAACAGAATATGATCCAACAAATAGGATCGAAACATCCAAGTCTACACAACCAACAAATATCCAAGTCACAAACAAAGGATCAAACAAACACAAACAAACAGTCCTAACTAGGACTACTAGGGATCTGGTACAGGAGGGGCACCGCCGCGACGAAGGGATAAGAACAACTCATACTCCTCAAGTGAAATCGATACCGATGGAGCAGGCAGTGACGTCGGTGGAGTCGGTGTCGATGAATAAGGCGGAGGAGGCGACGGAGTCGACGACGATGAAGACGCACCCGGAGGACCAGCACGCTCCAACGCTGTAAGTCACTGGTTGTATGAATCTATGGTAGATAACAGTCTATCACTGCTCTGGACCATCGAATCCGTCACCAATCTCATCCTATCGGTCATGGTCACCTGTGCTGTCTGCAGCTCCGTCACCGTGCGCTCTAACCCTCCAACGCTGCGCTCTGTCCTCTCAGTCGTCTCCATGAGCTCCATAATGTCGTGGTCGAGCGCATCCTATCGTGCTAGCAGCACAGGATCGTCCGTAGGGTGCTGAGAGTGCTCCTCGATCCGTCGTAGCAGGTCGTCACGGAGAGACTCCATCATCTGGTGGACTCGGGCAAACTCCTGGGACGGCTGTGGACTATGCACACTAGCAGGAGATGCCCTAGAGGACTGGGTCGCAACTAGGACGCCATAGGATCCCGTACCGTAGTACGTACCCCTATAGAGTCCACCAGCGGCGGTCATCCACAGCTCGTCCGCCGACGGAGCTTGAGTGGGCTGCGAGGAAGTACCGGTCTCTCCTGTATTAGGTGCACTAGCAGCCACCCGTTCCCGCAGCCTCTGATACTCGGCCTAGAAAGTATGGAAGTACTCTATAATTTCTAATTTCTAATTAATGTACTTATTATTACTAACTACATGAATATTTATTTGCATCATATTTACTAAGTTATATTAAAATTGACACGAAGTATTAAATTAAGATAACGTATTGTAATACTTACATAGGTCTGCTCGGCCCTCTCGTCAATAAGGCCTTCGCCCTTCCGATGGGTGGCCAGAAAGACGGTCACCATGTCGGTGTTACCGACCTTTCTTACCTGTAATTAAATATATTATCTTAGTAATAATTTATCAAATTTGTATTAAAATAATATTTCTAAAAGAGAAAGACATACCAGACGACGGAAATGTTCCATCATCGAAATCGACCCACCACACCACTTCGAGGCATGTTGCCTAGCCGCCTTGGCATTCTCCGACTTCTCCTTGTACCTTAGCTCGTCGAATCACGCCTTCATCGCATTCCACTGATCAGGGGTGATACAACCTTGGATCGGTTTTCCGGTACGATCACGATCCTTCTGTCATTAATAGCGTCGCAAATCAGCTTGGCAGCGACGGCATGAAACATCCACTCGATAAGCTCGGCCCGATGCGGTGGATAGAAAAATATATCCTAGAAGAGCGCAAACCAAATATTTATCTGTTATATATAATATGAATTAATTATATGATTCATATTAAAAGCAAATCTATTTTAACCTTGAAGCGCATAAACCAGTAGTTCTTCCTTTCGTCTGGAGCATCAGAGTAGTTAATCCAAGGACCACCATAATTATGCCTCAGCATGTGGCCTAGGCGTCTCTGTACCTCTGGGGGACGATATCTATACAGACATATTATATTCATGAAAAAAGTTAATTTATGATAAAAATAGAAAAAAATTATAAACCAAAACACCTACTTTGTACCGTTGGCCCAGATCTCCGTCTTCCTTTCCTCCGGAGGTGCGCACGCATCATCTGCATGATGCTGGTCGACCGTCGGCGCAGCCTCCGCCATCTGCTCATCCGTCTCCATCGTTGTATCAGCAGCAGGAATGCTAGACGGGCGAGCACTCTCATTAGGCCTGGAACTACTCGTCCCAGGAGATATGCCACGTGACGTCGTCCCAACAGGCCCAGCTACTGTCCGATATGTCGGAGTAATCGACGACGAGGATCCAGAGCCGGTACCAGTAGAAGGTACCGAAGGAAAATCCCATCCTCTAGCAGTACCTGTAGGAAGTACCGGAGGATTATGACCTCGTCGTCCCTCTTTTCGGAACGATCCGCGATGACCTGCCATACCTGATAACAGCATATAATAATACAACAAATAATAGAGACTAGAAATATGAAAGTACAACAAAAACAAGATAATAACCAAGGCAACATATGATGATACATTCTACAATAAACATCTAAGTCTAGATAATATATTCTAGAAGAAACATCTAAGTTCAGATAAGTATATATCTCTCAATCATCTTCAGAATAATCATCTTGTTCGTCTTCCTCGACCTTATCTTCCTCTTTCTCCCCATCTTCACTTTCATCTTCGCCTTCGTCGGCTTCGTCTTCCTCTTCGGATAATTTTACATCTTCTACATTATGTGTCGTGTAATATGTAACTTCCGTGGAGTCCACATCGACAATATTGGTTACAAGAGGTAGCTCGTCCTCCTGGTAAGCTTTTTCGTCAACATCAAAAGTATCTCTAGCTTTAGTCTTGCATACTGTCCACCAGTCAGACTTCGTTGCTCCCCGTCTCGGATAAGCTGTGAAGTACACGAGCTGAGCCTGAGTTGCTAGGACAAATGGTTCGTAGCCTTGATATCTACGCTTGTAGTTTATATCCACAAGACCATGCTTGTCAATTTTCTAACCTTGATTTTCAATCAGAACGAACCATTCACACTTGAACAACACGATCTTTGCAGGTTCTCTGCCATTATTATATGACAACTCCACAATCTCTCGCAAGATGCCAAATAAATTATTTTCTGGATCGACGTCTTTGTAGTTCGAAAACTTGATACACAAACAACTATTTTTCGTGGAATCAAGATCCAGGAAGCTGTCTCTGATCGGAGTATTTGTCGACTTGAACCGAAAGCCAATGACACAGTAACTTGGCCATATTTTAACAAAAGTAATTGGTCCCTTGGCAAGAGTTCTAATTAATTCAATCTCGGGTGAAATTAGACGATCGACCTGAATATCAAAGAAAAGATAATAAGTTATTTATTGCGCAGTTGTATTAGAAGAGGCCAGTAATTACCGAGCTACTTACATATTCGCTCAACCAAGAAGGAAAATGACGTCTCATTTCTTGTTCTAATGCTTCTTCTGTTAGGTAGGGTCTAACCAGCCTCAACTCATCATTATATGTGCTAGAAAACAACGAAGCAACCGCCGATTAGTACAATAATATTATCTTATACTATTACATTGAGATGACGTAAACTCATCATTCCTTACTTACCTCTCTAGCTTCTCCACTTCATTCTCGTCGCAATTGAGTAATACATACAACTGAGCAGCCCTTAGCTCTTCGTCATTCAAATATCTCTTCTTTATTTTTCCCGAAGGCTTTCCGGACGCATTGAATACTTTCAGTATTCCATCATTAAATTCTTGATATCTGTCGTCGTTTATCGGAGTCCTCGTTCTATTCGTAGCAACATGAGTTTTGAAATAGGAGGAGCAGAAATTTGTAATCTCCTCGAGAATATAGGCTTCACAAATAGAACCCTCGACCCGAGCCTTATTTTTCACCTTTCTTTTTAGGTGATTCAAATATCGTTCGAACGGATACATCCATCGATAATCGACGGGTCCACCAACACGTGCCTCGTAGGAAAGATGAATCGGCAAATGCTCCATAGAGTCGAAGAATCCAGGAGGGAACACCCTCTCTAGCTTGCACAGTGTTACCGCAATGTCCTTCTCTTGCTTTTCTAGACGATCAACGAGCAATTTCTTAGAAAAAAGGTCCCTGAAGAATATGCTAAGCTCCGTCAATGGATCCCAAACTGCCTGCAGTAAGAATTCCTGAAATACAATCGAAATTAATCGCTCCATGAATACGTGACAATCATGGCTCTTCATACCTGTCAGTTTGTTCTCCTTGAGGTCGACGCATCTTCTCAAGTTCAAAACATACCCATCTGGAAATTTTAGACCTTGAATCCACCTACAAAGTCTCACTTTATCCTCCTTCTCTAGTGAGAAAATTGCCTTAGGCTGCTTCAACTTCCCATTCCTGTCCTCTATCAAATGCAATGCAGGACGTCTACATATTTCTTCCAAGTCCAATCTAGCCTTTGGATTGTCTTTCGTCTTCCCCTTTACGTCCATTACAGTATTAATTATATTGTCAAACACATTCTTCTCGATATGCATGACATCAAGGTTATGTCTAATCAGATTGGTGCTCCAATATGGAAGATCCCAGAATATACTCCTCTTCGTCCAGTTATGAGTGCGACCAAATCCGTCACACTTGTAGCCTGTAGCAGGCTGCTCATTAGCTCTTGGTAAATCTTTTACCTCTTCCCATATCGTGTATCCGGGCCACCTTGGCGGGAGATTAACCTTCTCCACAATGCCAGCACGAAAAACATTCATGTTCCTCCGGTACGGATGATCCTTCGGCAGGAATTGTCGATGACAATCGAAGAAGCACGGTTTGCCTCCATGTTTCAAACGGAAAGCCTTAGTGCTGTCCATGCAATACGGACATGAAAGACGACCATGCGTGCTCCATCCAGATAACATTCCATAGGTCGAAAAGTCGTTGATGGTCCACCACTACAAGAAAAAACCACTTTTACAACGTTACAAAAATATTGTAAAAGATCTTTTACAACGTTTAATAGAAGGTTGTTATATCCAGGGTTGTAAAAAGGGGGCATCTTCCACAATGTTTGTTTGAACATTGTAAAAATATTGTAGATATTCTTACCACAATAATTTATAAACATTGTTTAAATTTATAAAATCTAACAAAAAAGTTTCCACAACATTTAGCCAGTATTGTAAAAGTATTTTTTAAAACATATTACAAGTGTTGTAAATATAATTTCAACAACGTTCTCCAACTGTGGTAAGAACTATATATACCACATTCAGTAAACATTGTACATAGATATTCTACACCAGTGAAAAAACATTGTAAAAAAGTTTATACAACTTTTAACAAATATTATATCTTTAATTTAATCATGTTTGCCAAACATTGTAATATGTATTTATATGTTTTAATTATAACATCAAAAATGATTTAAAAGTATTGTAAATAAATTTTACGATGTTTAGAAAAGTTGTTATAATGTTTGCTTACAATAGTTTTGAAAAGTTGTTGTTTATGTTTCCATTTAAAAAAAATAAAATTTATAGATAAAAATATTGATTTCAATTATAATAAAAATACAAATATAAATACAAATACAAATACAAATCCAAGTTCAAATTCAAATTCAAATTCAAATACAAATACAAATATTTTAAAAATAAATTTTTGAACCACAAACTTGCATTCAACTATCAGTTAAACCATAAGCAACGTATCATATTTAATAACATTTCAACAATTCCATATAACATTTGAAGAGCTAAACCAGTATTGAATCATATCATTTCATCATATAATATTTGAGTAACAAGTTAGTAAAGCACATAATTTCTACAAGAAGTAATATACATTTTAATAACCAGTATTTGAATCATTTACCACAAACCATCCAATATTTCAAATTAATTTATCTGACAGGCTCTCTTGAGGAAGTTTATCTGTTGCTAGAGGGAGCAAGACAAGGCTCTTTTGAGGAAGTGAGAAGCATGCAGCCAGACCTCATAGGTGAGGAAAAATTCCACTAATTCTGAAAAAGTAAGGAAAGAGAGAAGTAAGTCACTTCATTTGTTGGGCACAAAAAAGAGAGTATATGCAACACAAAATCTTAATCAGGTATTTATATTTGAAGCTTGTATATATGGAAGTTCTTAAAGAAGTTAATGAAGATGAATTTTCTTAGTACCTGAATTCTAACATGTATTTGAGGTTAAGTCAAGAGTTCCAGTATTGAGACCTGGACTACGAGATATAAGTACAAAGATAAATAAGTAGGTTTTTGAAATAAAAATGCAAGTATAGATATTTAGTTTCAGATGAAAAGAGAAGTTTGTATCCTTCCTATTTTAAGGTAGAAAAAGTAAATAAGCTGGTCACAAGAGGACATTCTCTGAGCTACATTTATAAGATAAAGCAGGAAAACTCAGAAAAAAATCATGGAGCTGAAACATACTAATGTATCTATAAACAAGTAATACATAAGTAAGAGAATCACATACTAATCTACTTCTAAGTTTTTATTATTTTGGCGTTCCTCCTAGAAACCGCCTAAGTTGTCGAAATCGTCAATATTTATGCTCATAAAAAGGGTCAGAAACATCTTCAGAGTTGTTCCAAAGTAACAAATTTTGTTCCATTTAAGCATCTGATGAAGCCTATCCTGAGTATTCATGTTCTATCCTGAGTATTCATGTTCTATAACAAGTGGCCTATCCTGAGTATTCATGTTCTATCCTGAGTATTCATGTTCTCTACGCTCCTAAGGAAAAAAAAGAATGGAAAGCCAGACTAGTAAGTCAAAAAACTGCACCAAAAACACAAGTTGTCGACAATCTAAGCTTAGGGTGTGTCATGCATGTGAGGACTTGATCATCTTCGTTCCAAGCCAAGACTCGGTTTCAGCCTGAACCATGGTTGGTTATCCATTGCCTTTGTTATCTTTTGTCATTTTTATCATTTTTCTCTTTTTTATCGATTTTTGTCCTTTTTGTCATTTTTTGTCTTTTTTGTTTTTTGTCGTTTTTTGTTGTTTTGGTCATTTTTTGTATTTTTTTGTTGATTTTGTCTCTTTTTGTCTTTTTAAGTCGTTTTTGTCATTTTTTGTCATTTTGTTGCTTTTTGTCATTTTTGTCTCTCCTTTTCTGTTTGTCGTTTTTCGTCTCATTTTATCTTTTATTGTCATTTTTTACTAGTCTTTTGTCGTTTTTTGTTATTTTTTGTCGTTTTTGTTTTTTGTCTTTTTTGTCGTTTTTTTGTAAAAAATTGTCCTTTTTGTCTTTTTTTTTCTTTCGTTCTTTTTGTGGTTTTTTTTCATTTTTCTATTTTTTCATTTTTCTATTTTTTCATTTTTGTTAATTTTTGGTCTTTTTATCGTTTTTGTTGTTTTCTGTCATTTTTGTCGCTTTCGTTATTTTTTGGTCTTTTTTTTATCATTTTTTTTGTTGTTTTTTGGATTTTTGGTTCTTTTTTTTTTATTTTTGTTGTTTTAGTCTTTTTTTGGCCTTTTGGCCTTTTTGTCTTTTTCTTTTTATATATTTTGGTCGAGTTTTTTTCGTTTTTAATCATTTTTTTCCTTTTTTTCCCTTTCCTTTTTTGACTTTTTTGTTTTTTTGTTTTTTTCTTCATTTTTTTCATTTTTTAGTTTTTTTTTTCTCATTTTTATTATTTTTCGGGGAATGTTTATATAGTCACCAAACCCAAACATGGGAATGTAATTTTCTAGGAAATTTAATTCCTTGGAATTTGATTCGGAATATAGAATTCCCGGCTATATAATGTTCTGCATACCAAACGCCCCCTAAAAGTTGTGCCCTCAAGGTTAATGCTCATACAAATTTTTTTATGGACAACAATAAAATAGTATTATCAACACAAAATTTAAGAAAAAATAATAAACAAATATAATATCCAAAATAATATATTTTATAATGAAATACTAATAAAATTGAAGATATTCCAAGCAAAAAAATTGATGTTCTAAACAAATAAATAACTAATAATGTTTCAAATAATTCTTATGAAAATAATAAAAAAAATAAAAAATTGTAACTTGTTTCTATTGTTCAATTAAATCCAACAGGACAGCGAGAGAGAGAGAGAGAGAGGAGAGGAGAGAGAGAGAGAGGATGTTGACACGACGGAAGGAAAAAAAGGATTGACAGCGACTAAAGGGTATAAGAAGATTTGTAGCATCATAATGTTAGATCAGCAACAGAAGGGGAGAGGATTTAATTTTGACAGCGACTGCACTAATTTTTTTCTTCATTCTGACTAACTGATTTATCTTTTGATAATATAATATATGACATTTAAATATTCTAAAATTTTGGGCCTGAGGCATCCGCTCCGGCTACGGTAACTACCACATTTCAAAATTTTGAGTTGTTTTCAAATAAATTTCTAAACAAATTCATAATATTATTTAGTTGATGCACTTATAAGATCTTAAAGGGAACCCAAAAAGTAAATTGAGCAAACTGATAGAACTGAAATCTCCAAGCCTTGTATAAACTTTATGGGGTGTAGGATATTTTTATAGTAAGTTATACATATGCCACTATCAAAACTTAATTCTTGAACCAACATGAGAAAATCAAGATTGGGACCAACAAGAATAATATAAAAACATTAAACAATTATCAAAGTTAATTGAACAAAAAAGACTAACAATCACGGGTGTAAAAGCAAAGTAAGTTGTAAAAACATGTAAATAAAAAAAAACTTATTTATCTCGATGATTACGCTTTAAAAGTTCTAATATTTGTTAGATATTTTTAATAATTCATTAATTGAATATATGACACACCCTAAGCTAAAGCATCATTTTAAATAGTAAATTAGAGGTGGAGGAGAGCTGATTTTTACAAGAAAGAATATTATAACAAGCAAGAAGCGGGGGAAGGGATTGACGCAAGAAGTATATATATTAGGTCTGTCTTTCGAAACCGTGGAAGGGATGGTTCAACATGTGACAGATCCATTTATCCATGAACTGCTACCAAGTGAGGTATTGATATAATATTACCAACTTTTCGAATAATATTATCCTAGAAATATTTTAAAGATATATTTACAATGTTGTCTATATATTGTAAAAAACACGTATTTTACAATATTTTATAAAAGTTGTTAAATAAAACCCTTTTATAATGTTTCATAAACATTGCAAAATGATATTACATATACAATGTTTACATAACGTGGTAAAATAAAATTAATTTTACAACATCAAACAAACATTGTGCAATATAAACAATGTACAACTATTGTTAAACGTTGTTGAACATGATATTTTTACAATATTTAAATACATTGTTAAAATTAGTAACTTTGGCAACAATAAATAATCGTTGTCAAAATTAATAAATGTTACAATGTTAATAAAACGTTGTTAAAAATAATAATACACAACTTTTGTGAATGACCATTGTAGAAGCCTTAACGTTTGAATGTAAAACGTTGTTTGCACATATATTTTACAACGTTTTTACAATAAAGGTTGTCGAACCCTATTTTTACAACATTTTTAGGAAGTGTTGTAGATGGAACGTTGTAAAAGGGGATTTTTTTTGTAGTGCACATAAGTGCTGCCCGCATCTGGAAATTTTGTTTTCTAGATACATCGTACGTGTTGGAACCTACTTCCCACAGATGATTCAACTCATCAATCAATGGCTGTAAATACACATCGATGTTCCTTTTCGGATTGTTTGGACCTGGGATAATAACGGTGAGGAACATATACGGAGTCTTCATGCACATCCAAGACGGTAGATTATACGGGGTGACGATCACAGGCCAACACGAATACTGGGATCCCGAAAGTCCGAATGGGGTAAAACCGTCGGAGCAGAGACCCAATCTGACATTACGCGGATCAGAAGCAAAATCTGGATACTCTCGATCAAAGTGCTTCCATACTTCTCCATCAGATGGGTGATCCAACACTCCTTCGGTATGTTCCCGCTTATGCCAACTCATATTTTCTGCAGTTTCCTTCACCATAAACAATCGTTGCAACCGCGACGTCAACGACAAGTAGTGTATCGAAGAGGTAGGCTTCCTAGCACCGACAGACTTTCCTCTACCACATGCCTTGTAGCGATCGACACCACAAAATCTGCAGGCGTCTTCATCCTTGTCGTCTTTGTAGTACAACATGCACCCGTTGCGACAGGCATCGATTTTTTCGTATCCCATCCAGAGCGATCTGACCATCCTCTTAGACCGGTAGAAGTCTTTAGGCAACTTTGCACCCTCAGACAATATTTCTATAAGCAACTCCATAAGACGGTTGTAGCAATCTTGCGACATGTTAAAATCGGACTTGATGCTCAACAATCTTGTAACCACCTCCAACGGTGAATGATCCTCACAACCAGGATATAATGGAGTCTTTGCATTCTCCAGCAACTCCATAAACTGTGCAGCATCGGGGTTCGATGCCTCCTCAGGTGCATCATGATCATCCGGATCGAAACTAGGCCCGGCCGTGTCAAAAACCATGTTCACGAACTCATCATCGTAAGGAGCGTTGTTGTGGATATCCACATAAGGCTCGTACTCCGATACTAAAGACACAAGTTCTCCGTGTTCGCTCTACTGATAGTAATTCGGCGTAAAACCCTTCGAGTATAAATGATACGTGACATCCACTTCTGGATGATATTTCAAGTTGCGACATCTCACACACGACACTTAATTTTGGTACCGTCCATGTTCTGAAGGAACGCCTTGGCAAACTGCAGGAACTGGTGTACACCCTCTATGAATTCATCCCGCACACTGCATATGTCATCAGGATGACAGTTGTACATCCAAGTACGATTTTGCAGATAGTAATTCAGCTCCATAATTTTGTAAGATAGATACATCAAGGTAGTGAATGATATGCAAGTGTCAAAGCTTTGAAATAGTAGCTCAACCGAGGGATAGAGTTAATTGGAGGAAGTTACTGAGGAAAGTGAAGACCGACATGAACTGATGACGTACAAAAATGAGTGTCTCAAAGCTAGAACAAGTCAAGTTGTACTTTGGAAAAAGAACTCTTGTAAGCTCTTTGTTCACAAAGCAAGCTATAAATAGAGAATACAGAACAAATATCGAGTTCGTAACTCAAATATAGAGCATACAAGAGTCGTAAACTCGAGAGATGTTATGCATTCGTTATATCTTGCTTTGTGCACAAAGAGCTTAACAAGAATAGAACATATCCAAAATACAACTTTACTTGTTACAACTTTGATCCCCAAATTCTCGTTTGTCAGTTCATGTGGTCTACACTTTCCGCAGTATATGTACACATGACATTTTACGTTAAATGGTCAGAGATTATCGGTCATCTTCTTTTCGCATTGCTAACTTTTGTTCCGTGTGTTTGTGCGTGCAGTGGTCAGAGATTATCGCGGCGGCATATCACCCATGTCTACATAAGGACGTCGCTATAATATTTCATATAGGGTTGGCTGCTCGATCGATTTCATTTTTCACCCAAAATTTTCGTTCTCCCGCCTCCTTTCCCCTCGACGAGCTCCTCCCCCTCGACGACCCCCTCCCCCCTCAGTGACCCCCTCCTTCATTGGTGCAACGATCGCGGCGGCATATCACTCAAAGGCTGAGTTGTATAAGTCAAGTTTTAGGATATTAGTCTATATATTATATATAGTCCAACCGAGTCAACTCTAAGCTAAACTAGTCCAACTTGGTCAAACTAGCCATTTCTAAGTTGTATAAGTCAAGTTTTAGGATATTAGTCTATATATTATGTATCTAGCTATATTGTATCTAAGCTAAACCGAGTCAACTTTATACTAATATAACTTTATAAGTCAAGTATAGAGTACTACTAAAATAACTTTTGGACTTATAGACCTAGGCATATTGAATCAGATGTTGGCAAATCAGTTGGTTTAGAATGTTAGGTTGCAGATATTGAAGTGGATAGAAGTAGGTTCGAGCAAGTGATCCTTTACAATTAAGACTCTGACACTATGGTCAAGTATCATAACTGAATCCTTCTCCATGTCAAATTAATAATGTTAACCTTAGCTGAGAGTAAGCATTTAATGTTTTCAATTGAGTACTCACCTAGACAAGTTGCACTAATATTAACAGTAGGAATGATGTTTGGAATGGTTTATGAAGTAGTGAATCAACATTAGGTAGTTGGATTTATTTCAGACAACCATATTAGTATGTTGAGGGCCAAACAGTTGGTGTTAGATGTAGACTAACTAAACTGTGAAAGAAGATGGATATTTGTATGAGTTAGCTTCAGTAGAAAGACTGTGACTCTGCATGAGTCATATTAGAGGAGTTACTCTGCATAATCATGTACTAAGTATAAGATATGGGTTTGGGCTTAATGGGCTAAGCTAAGCTAGGAGTCCAATAACACCAATAGTAATGTCTGTAACTAGGGTATTTGTGAATATTATGTATCAATATGAGAATAAAGTTTGGGTAGTAATTTACATATTATTTATCTTATATCTAGAATACCCTATTTTAGCCAAAATTTGAGCACATAGGTGTCATAGTGTGTGCGCGTCAGTGTTGTGTCATGTGTCAAAGTGTGTGTGTGTCAAAGTGTTGTGTCATGTGTCAAAGTGTCGTATCCGTGTGTATACGAGCCAGTTAGGGTTAGGGTTTACCTGATCAACCGTGGCAGGAGGGGAGGGGAGACGGTGAGGGGGAGCGGCGGTGGAGGTGGCTGGAGCTGGCTCTGGCGAATGGGAGGGACGCTCGAACGAGAGATCGGGCGCGGCGATGGCGAGGGGGAGGAGGGGGTCGACGGTCTCCGGAGGAGAGGGTCGGGGAGCGGCGATCACCGAAGGAGGGGGTCGGGAAGCTGATGGGGGGAGGGGGAGGGTTGGGGAGAGGAGAGGGAATGGTTTGGGTTGGGAAGAGGAGAGGGGTCGCCAAGGGGGGTGGGGGTCGCCGAGGTCGGTGGGGGTCGCCGAGGGCGGTCGGTCGGGGGCCGAGGGGGGTGGGGGTCGTCGGATCGGGGTCGGGGGGAAGGATGAAAGAAATTTGGGGGCAAAAATAATGGGGGGAATGAAAACTCGAACCTGACCTATATTTTCAATTTAGCGACGTCATATTAGAACGTCGGTAAACGTCGCTAATATCAGTGATATTAGCGATAAAGTAATACATACGTCAGTAAATGTCGCTAATATCACTAATATTTGTTAAACCATATTCACCCCTCTAGGATGCTTTAAACTTGGTCCTACCCTTTATGTTAGATGAAACCAAGGAGGAATCATTTGATGATTATTGTTGCTTATGTAGAACCCTAGAAGGCGGGGGGGGGGGAGGGTGAATAGGGTAATAAAAAGATTATCAATAATAGTAAGCAATTTAAAGAAAGATAAGGAAGGGAGAATCAAACACTCGATGTATCCTTGTATCCTCCCAAGGGGCACTCCAGTCCCGGAACTCTCTCTGGCTTTAATATACTATTTGTGTAAATAGTTACAACATGAGTTTGGATCCGAAGAAGTCGTCAACTTCTAACATGAGTTTGGATCCGACGAGCTCGTCAACTTCTTATACACGAGTTTTCCTACAAAGGCTCGTCAACTTCAACTTTAAGAGAAAGAAAGGCTTTTGATCTTCTTGAACACTTTGAAGATCTACAACTCTTGAATACTCTAACACTTTGATGGATGACAAGTAAAAACTTTTGTAGAGTAATAATAGTGGAGCACTTTGGTGGTTGAAAAATTTAAAGCTCAAATGGATGTCTTCTAAAGAGAAGACTCAAGCTCTTTAAATACAACAACTAAGAGAGCTAGTCATTTAATGCTCTATTCAGTCAGCGACCGATATACCACCGGTACCAACCGGTATTTTGCCAGTATGGCGTTCTGTAATAGTAATGATAATAAATCTAGCCGTTGGAGTATTAAGTGTTGTGAATCTGGCCGTTCAGAAAATAAAATATTTGTAACCGGTATACTGACGGTGCATATCCACTACAAAAAAGTGTCTTTTTGGGACGACATTATAAGGAACACTAGTCTAAAAAGTCCTAAAAGTATAGTTCTAGGGACGGCTATATTTTTAGTAACAAAAAGTTGTATTTTTTTGAGACAGATTGTGAAAATGGATCACCATTTGGGACTAATGAAAATTTCTGTTCCAAATAATACACATTACCATCCCAAATAGATCGGCGGAAATGTCACACATTTGGCGGCTAATTGCCAAATTTTATGGAAGAACTTTACCTCCACGTGTTTTCATCTCAACCGTTCGATCAGATGGATTAATCCAGACCGTCCATCCCAAAACATTCAAAACTTAGTCGATGAAAACACACTTCTCAATATCAAAGTAACACTTCACCAAAAGAGGGATTTTCCAACACAAATCTTTTTCAATTGCTAACGAGTTTTTGCCGTTACTAATTACTAATGGTAAAAAACCGTTAGCAACATAAAAAATTGTTAGTATAAATAATAAGAACTAAATTTTAATATAAATAACACATATTATTTGTATTCTAACACTTTATAGCGTTACCAAAGCTAATAAAAATTGAATATAAAAAAACTCCCCAGCTGTATACCTTTTTCACTTGCAAGGAAAAGTGTTAGGGGGAAAACACTTTTTGATTCCCCCCAATTTTTTTTTCCGTGTGCGCCAAGCTCTTTCTCCCGTGAAGGTAAATCCTCACCCTCCACCGAAATTCCTAACACTTCTCCCCCTTGTCATCACCTCCACCCGGATCCCGTGTCGCCGAGGGAGTTGTCGAGGTGGAGGGACATCTTCTTAAAGGCGGCGGCATGGCTGATGGTAAAGAGGCGGCGGATGAGGCCAGAGGTGCAAAACTTAGGGTTTGCAAATTGGAGGAGGGAGGAGAGGCGTTCGACGACACTACTGCATCGTCGGTGAGCTTCGTGACAAATCGGCCAGTTGCAGCGGCCGAGTTAGTAAGTATACTATCCCAAAAATTAGGGTTTGCTTCATAGCAATCATAAACTTAATAATTTTTGGGGGTTTATTTTGGATTATTGATGCGAAAATTGTTGTTGCTACCGATTTTAGGGGTTATTTGTTTCTCTAATGTTATTTTATGTAGCACAGGGAGGAAAAGAGTTCTTTTGTATATTAAAATTTGGGAAAATGCTCTTAATTTAGGACTTTGTTAACTTGAATCTTTCCTTTGACTAGTTACTCTGCTCACTATAGGAATTATGGATATATGGCTATGCATTTTCAGATGCAAGTTTTTGGTGTTTGATTCTCTCTTTTGAATCAAGGTTTCAGGCTTCAATTTTTGGCTGGGAGGTAATATATAACTTTTATTTTGAATTGCAAGAATATCTCATGACATACTATGAGTATGAGATAAATGGTTTCGGAATGATATTTTTTTTCTTTTTTTCTTTTCCTTTTGAGTCGTTAGATTAATGTAGAAAGTTACCAAAAATATAGAAACTTACCGAAAAGTGGACAAGTTTTGCTGGTATAAAGTTAGGTGATTTTCTTTAGATCAGGTCAGATCCAATCTGGATTCTTTTTTCTTTTTCTTTTTCCAAGAGTAAAAAATGTGCTAAACTGCAGACTAGGTTTATGAAAAGATAATTGCAGGTTAAGTGATATGGCAGTAGTCTTGTGGAGGATGAATATCAATATGAAGTATCTAAGAACTGCTCTCCACTTTGATATCATCTCTCTTATAATGAAGAAACTCTACATATAATAGCATAAACTCTCTTTAGTTCTCAACGAGATGTATTTGGTAGAGAATTTTGGTAGGAATTTTGCCAACTGTGTCCCCATCTTGCCGATCCTAGAAATGGTGTTGATCGAATTGTATTTGGTAGGAATTTTGGTAGAGAACTCAAGAAGAAGAAGTCAATCTAGAAAGGAAATATAGGTTTTCATTGATAAAGGAAAAGATATTGAAGAAAACATTACACTACTGCAGGAAGAAAAACTAACAGTAAGAACAATGAAAATGACAATTGATAATCCACACTCTGCCCTCCCTCTCTATACTATTTATAGCTGCTATTAGTTACCGACCTAGCTGACGTGGCTAACTGCATTTGCTGACGTGGCAAATTGCTGACATGGCAATGATGAGACGGAAAGGATGACAAGGCAATGATGATGAGAAGATGACTTGGATGTGATGGCTCTGATCTGCTACTGAATAAACTTTACTCCATTAACTGATTTGAGCTGAACTCTGAACGCTAGCATAGCTATGAAGCTATGCCTGCGTGGTGCTGTATACTGGATGTTAACAGCTACTCTCTAATCTCTCCCATACTGAGCCATTACTTACATTCTGCTACTTAGAATATCCTTTCTAACTGAGCTACACAGGTGCAACCTGCTCATGTAAGCAAAGGTATGTTAACAGTAGTTAGGTTCTTATCAATACCCTCCCCTTATTTTGACCTTGTCTCAAGGTCAAAGTGAGGATAAGTGTTCACAAACTCTCATAAGGAACCTACTGTGCCTCCTACTAGAACAAGCTTTCCTCTGCATAAGTAAATCTACTTTTGCTTTATTTCTTCTCTGAACACCGATTATGACCACATTGATACTGGTACTGATTCTTGATACTGACGAGCTAATTTCTAACAGCTAACTCTAAGATGAGCTAATTGGAGCTAACTGCAAACTGCTTTGACATTGAGGCTTTAATAGCTTGAAACTGAAGCTTGATTCTTGGATCCCATATAGTTATCACCCTCTTCTTTTAGGTAGAAGGGTCAGTAGGTGTTGCATCTGCAGCACTTGGATTCAAGTTTGCTTCCTCTTGGACATTGACCTTTTTTTTCATGACAAGCTTTGTGTTATGTCTCTACAACATCTTGTCTAAATGGCAACTGACAAATGCACACTTCCTAATTGTTTCATTAGCATACTCAACAATCTATTGAAGAATAATTTGCCCCTGCACTACCACATATCCTTCTACTAGTCCAAGATTTGATAAAATATGAGCATGATGATCTTTGTCAAACATATGTTCTTCTCCAAAGTCCATATTGCAACCCCCAGGTCATCCTCCTTTATTTTCTCCATAATGAGATATATTTCCCATTTTGGATCAGTAAGTTCAATAATTACAGTTTCTTTGACACTGGGATCCCATACCATTCTATAAAAGGAAAATGCTAATGTAGATTGCAGTAGAAATAATATAGATGCTGTTGACAATGTTGATATGGTGGTTGTGGCAGTAGTAGATGTAAAAACCCAGTGAATAGGTATACCTGGATCCCATATTACGAATTTTCGATCCACGCTTCATGTAGCATCCAATTGTTTCATCAGGAGCATGCATCTGTTCTGCAATTTTTTGCAGCTTATGTACCATCTCGGTTCCATTATACATCCTTCTAGTAGCAAGTTATTGTTCCATATTCTCCTGTAGCTTAACAGACTTTTGAATCTGAGGCTCAAATCCCATATCTAGCATCCGATCAGCCTCATCTACTGCTAGATATTTGATATTCTGAAGTATGACCCTAGCTCTCTCAACCAGATCAATAAAATGCCCAGGCATGGCAACCATAATATCAACCCCCTCCACACAATCAAGAACAATAATCGAATCAGTAGTTTCTTGTATAACATAAGCTTCTTGATTCCCATCTTTGTGAAGGTTTAACATAGATTCATTACCAGGTACAATCTGACATTGGCATATGTTCAAACAGGAGGTTCTAGTCCAGCAATAATCAATCTTTATGTATACTTCCTCAGTAAAATCCTGTAGGGGAACACAAGCGCAGGGGAACACGAGCAGGCCCGAAGGAAATTTCAACTTGCTTTGGGAATGTATTCTCCCAATGGCTGGCTGGCAGCTCCTCGTCTGCATTCGACACAGAGTCACTGACCATCTCGATTGTTGGCTTTCCAAATCCTACTTTTTCGTCACACTTCAATCATATGTTTGTGAGTTTCTTTTCATAAGTTACCTTAATATATATATACAACAGATTTTATATGTTTGAGTGTCTCCATGGTTTAAATGGATAATTCGAATGTTGATTGGACTGTCATCTCTCGAGTTTTAACTTTCTCTTGCAGTACTGGCTTATGGTCTTCATTCATTCTGGATCTTTTCCATTTTAGTAAGGTTGATCGGATTCTATATTTGATGATACATCCAGGATTGCCTAAATTGTATGTCTTTAGGTAGCTTAATTTATGTCCATATATATTAAACTGTTCTTTCAGATTATGTGGGTTTGGCAAGCATCTTGGAAGGGAATTGGTATTCATCTAACACAATTTTTCTTTTCTCGAATTCTGTTGATTCTTGTGCTGGTAGCTTTTGATAATTTCAAACTTGTAAGTTTTATTCTCTAGGTCCGAATCTTGTATTTTGTTCACTAAGCTTGAATCATATTGCATGAGGAGTCATTCTGACATTGTTTGTAGACATCTTGAATTCAGCACCTCAGAGTTTGGTCCAAATATTGTTATAATATGTGATCAAGTATGTTTTAAGTCCTCTAAGCAATTCTAATCTTACATGAATGAGCTTTCATTGTGTGATTTTAACCAACAACTTAATCATGCAAATGCTTACTATTTTTTTATGCTTGCATATGCACACAGTATTATGTTATCCATTTAGTGTGAGATGGAGTATCATGTTGGGTGCTTGAAGGCTTGTAATAAGGATGATTTAAAGGTATTCTTTAGGTATTATCTATATAATGTTTGAAATTCAAAGGGTCGTCTTTGAAAAACTAAACCTCATAATCCATCAAACATCTACTCTTCGAAGATTCTAGCACTGCAATCATGTTATCTTTTCTATCATCAAACTGGTCGAAACGAGACAGGAAAATGCAATCATATTATCTATTCTATGATCATTTTTTTAATTCCTGTTTCTCTAACATTGTCAATAGGTAAATCTAGCACTGCAGTCATGTTATCTTTTCTATCATCTACTCTTCGAAGATTCTAGCACTTCAACCAATGTGGATCTTGACTACATTTTCTTCCTAATCCTGTTTCTCTAACAATGTCAATAGGTAAATCAATATTTGGCTTACTTCTAACTTTTCCTCGTTGCTTCTTTTATGGGTCGATGAGTCTCAAATTCCATAAAATTGAGTTGGAGGTATAGGGACATGCATTTTGTAGCCGGGCGACGACGAGCTGCAGAAAATGTTCGACTTGGCTTAAGCTCGGCTCCGAATCATCTGGAATCACGTACCAAAGCCACCACAACATCGGGATTGCTCTCTTCTGCCTAGCTACTCTTCAGGTATTTCAATTTTCAATTATGTTATCTATACTACTTTGTTGTCTAAGTTCATATAATCTTTCTTGTAATCATAAATATATATTAGATATCATTATGGATCATCACCTTCTACTCGATTGCTAAGTGCCCTAGCATCAAAGATCTCAAATTTAGCCGGCTCCTTTGATGTGGTATATATGCTTTCAATACTTGCATCTGTGTTATATTCTTGAACATTCTTCAATATATTTGGTGTACTTTAGCATTTCATTATATAGATCACCACACGAGAAAGATCCACTTGGCTTGCTTTGTTCATCTGAATCTCTCTTAACCCAGAGAATTTAACCTTGCAACAACTTACCACAAACATAAAAATGTGGGCAACAACTTATCATTTTCTTCTTCCACTCATATTATTCAGAATGAAGATATCAAATGCCAATTATGGTCATTTATAATCTTCCCGATGACCCTAAACAATTTTAGGATAAGTACCGTTAAAAGTTATCAAAATATACCTCAACTAGTTTCGGGTACACAAAATATAATGTATACCCAAAATTCATCTTCTACTGATGCAGCTCGTGCCACTATGTATATGTTCACCTTTTTTTTAATTTGAATAAAGTTTCTTTTTTCCACAAGAAAATTATTAATTTTTCATTGGAATATAGGATTTCTACTACTGGCAAGGGTAGTAGCTGTGACACTTTGCATGATCTTAACCGCATCCTTGGCTGCATACCATGGATCGATCGTTATGGCTGCATTCCAGATCTGCTTGCAGCTTTGGTTGGCAACATCTTTTCTTGCTGATGGACTAGCTGTTGTTGGACAGGTATTACAAACTTCCCTTATAATCCCGTATGTACGCTGTATAACCTTTTCAGTCCTGAATCTATATATAGTTGGCGAAACTTTTGCCTAGTTGATTAAGGTATTATTAGTTGCTTTGTAATTTGTATGTGATAGCATTTACCTCTTTGTTGTTTTTATTCTCTTATAATGGTGACATAATAGGACTGAGAGTTGGGATCTTCTCTATTGCTTTCTTTCATCTGAGTCTTGTGTTTATCTTATGAAAGGGCATAGTTTTCTTCACAAAGAGCGTGAGGAGCAAAGAGGCCCGGCACAAGAAAGAGCTTGAGGCGGTCAAGAGTGAGCTTAGGACTGAGCTCAAAGAGGAAGTTATGGCCATCTTCCTTAATGCTCAACTTTGTCAACAATCCAATACGTTGTCCAGGTAATTTGCCAACTATCAACTTATTACATTAGTTTTTCTCTATGATTCTTATGTTTGTTTTTCTAACGTGGCTGCAATTTATGTTTGGTTCTCCATTTCCTTTCTTTCAAGTTGGAATTTGTATTTATAACATTGGTTTCTTTTCTGGACTGAATTTTGCATAGTCTGAATTATGCATAATCTCGTGTCGGTATCAGTATCGGAACTTAAAATTTAAGTTGCAAAAGTGTTTGTTTGCAATCTTACATTAATGCAGCTGCAATGTACAAAAACATATTTCAATAGATGAGTTTCAGTCGCGAAAAAAGTTTATTTGCAATCTTACATATTGAAGCAGTTGCAATATTGTACAAAAACATATTGCAACAAAAGAGTTTCGATTTGCAAAAAAAGTTTTTTTTTTTCAACTGTGATTGTGCATATATATAGTTTTAGCATCTATCTCCGATTTGAACTAAGATTCTCACTTGGCACTATGTTGTCCTTATGTGTAGTTTCTCTATTTAGGCACTTAGATTTGAAGTGAGATTCTTAGATTGAAGTTTTCAAAAATTGTAGCATGCATGATGCATAGTTTTCAAAAATTGTAGCATGTATTTTCCAGCTACAAACGATAACAACAACGGTAATGGTACTAATAATAACAACGATAATCGTGACCAATGATGGTTAAAATGAACAATAGTAGCTCATCAAACTGTACGCCACTTTGAATATCTACGAATAAGTTGTAACGATTACACGATAAAGGTGAACTTTTATTTTTCTGTTGACGGTTGAGGTATGCTAGAGCAGGATCTACTAAAAGAATCGGGAATTTCCCATAGGAAGACACGATCGAGCCAATATATCTCAGTAAACAACTGTAAATTAACCTGACAGTGGATCGACAATTGTGACAACACAGTTCAATAAAAAGTTGCATGATAGCAAATGCATCTACTGCAAGGGGTTGCATAATGGCTGTGATCGATGAGAAAATTGATAGCACATGTGCACTGCATGCACCACGCTGTGAAGAAATCTATAAGGAGTTCATCTACGAAACTATTTTAGTGCCACTGTTGGTGCTATTGCTATTTTTGATTAAGTTGGATGCTGCCAGAGATGATGTTCTTTCTATTTATTACATATTTGCATATACTTTTGCATAAATAGTTTTTAACCTTGCAATTTTCCTAGCTAGATATCAAATTATTGAGGGCTTTGTGTGACAAATGTCATGTCACTTCTTATGTTATCTATCATCAACCACTGCCATTTGCTTTAATGCCCAGTCCGAAAAATATGGTTTCCCTAAGATATTCGTACAGGCATTGACAACTAGTGGCAGTTAGTTAAAACGTGCAAGTATCAGTAGTATAGGTCACATATGTATTACTTAAATTCTATTAACTTGACCAATTAGTGTGTGGATTGGCATTTGATGAAGGAATAAGTAAAATGAGGTCTTGAGCTTGTTTTTGCTTTGGTTCATTCCCATGCATGTCTAGGGTGTCATGGGATTAATGACAACCATCAGACATTGGGACAAAACCTCAAGGGAGGACAACAACTTCCTTGATAATTTTACTTATTCCTGATAATTTAATATTATCAGGAATAAGTAATTTCACTTTCTTGTGATATAATAGAATTCTCTGTTTTCTCTTTTTCCTGGATAGATTTTTGGACTGAACTTTGTATATTGTTTGTACAGATTTTAACTTTTACATTGATTTTTTCTAGCTTGTTACTGTAATTCTTGCTAGAATAATTGTAGTTCCCATTTAAAATATTTTCTAATTTTTTGCGTCTACACTTAAAGCTTCCTTTTTCACTTGAAGCTTGTTTCTGTACATTGTTTTTTCCTAATTTTTTTGTAAGCAGGTCTGTACAGTTTGGAAGAACTGTTAGCAGGTCTGTACAGATGGATTGATCCTTTTGTTCTGTTTTAAACATTCACAAACTAATGTAGACTACTTTGTAAAGTTTGTATGAACTTGTCTTTCTTTTCTGGTTGTTCGTGTACAGTTAGCAGGTTGCTAATATATTGGCATATCTTTATTTGCAGGTCCTTCAAAAGCATTCTGGATATGCTAAAATGATGGACGACGATCTTGTGATGGAAAAAAGTTTGGGTTAATTTTTTGGGTTCGTGTTGGATGTACTAATGTTCAAAAATATGGTGTAGTGCTTAATGTTTTGGGTTCAGAATTTTGTATGTAATGGTGGAGACAATGGGTTCATTTTGTAACTGATGGTATGGGTGATATATTGTGTTTTGGATTTATTTTGGAAATGGTGGTTGAGGATGCTTAATGTTAAGCTTTTTGTTGTTTATCAATTGAACATATATAGTTATATATGGATTTTGTTGTCTTCTACTTAATGTTAAAGAATGCTTGATGTTGTTGAGCTTTCTTTTTTGTATTGGAGCTCTGATACCTGGAGATAGATCTAGGACAAACTTGACAACAGTCATGATCATATGAAATATATTATGTGTATTTAAATTGTATGTTTTATAGCTGGAAAATACAAACAATAATTTCATAAGTATTACTTTTGGGACGGTTATGCAATTGTCCTAGATATAAACGATATCCTTTTGTAACACTGGCAAATTTGTTTATGACGGATGTTATTCGTCACAAACTCTTTTATTTTGGGACAGTTTTGTAAACCGTCGTAAGCATATAATAATTCAAACTCTTTTGGTACGGTTAGCTTTTTCGACCCTAAAACCAAATTAGGACGGTATTTTTTTGCCACGCCACCCTAATAGCACTTTCACTTACCGTCCTAAAATTCGTCCTAAATTACAATTTAGGACTGATTTGGGTCTTTTTAAGACAGATTTTTGACGTCCCAGAAAGTTACTTTTTTTGTAGTGATCGGTGTACCATCGGTATGCCAATTTTCTAGACAGAAACTTTCTGTGAACAAGAATCGATATACCGGTGGTTCCAACCGGTGTACTGTCCGTATGCCAGTTTTGCTAACAGAGAACTTTCTGTGCTCAAAATCGCATGCCGTTGGTACGAACCGATGTACCGTTGGTATGCCAATTATGCTAACAGAGAACTTTCTGTGCATAAAACTAGTATGCCGTCGGTACTAACCGGTGCACCGTCAGTATGTCGTTTATTCTAACAGAGAACTTTTTATGTATAAAACTGGTATACCGTCGGTACTAACCGGTATATTGTCGGTATACCGTTTATGTAAACAGAGAGCATTCTGTTATATTAATCGGCGTGTCGGCGGTACAAACCGGTATACCGTCAGTATGCCGTTTATGTAGACAGAGAGCATTCTGTTATATAAATCGACATGACGACGGGACAAATCGGTGTACTGTCGGTATTCCATTTCTGTAGAGTAAAATAGGTTTTGGAAAATATTTATGTAGGTTTTTTGTTTTTTTCATCCACCTTAAGTGTTTCACAGTTGTCCTAGGCCTTGTACAGACTCTAGGGACTTGAATCGTTTGAGTGTGAGCTTGAGTATGTTAATAGCTTCTCTTCAGTCTTTTTTTTTTCTCTACCTTTTAGTCTTCCGAGGGACTTTTTGCTTCGTCTTTAGCTTACCGGTCTTTTATAGTTGCCGTTGAGAGACTTTAGCGGTGTATCTGATTCTGAAAAGGATAGAGAAACTAAAACTCAAAGATGCAGTTAATGTGATCAAAATCAATGTGTCAACAATCTCTCCCATTTTGATAATTGACAAAAGAAATAATGTCGTGTTTTAGGGTGTAGCTCTCCCGTAATGAGACGACTCCCACTCAACACATTTTTTTTCCCATTTTTCACTTAATCAAAAAATAGTTGAGTTCATAAAGAAGGCATGTAAAACGAGGAAACCATGCATATATAGAAATACAATTTGAAGAGTACATGGGTCCTACTGACGTTGACTGACAAAAGATTGGAATCATGAGATAACAAGCAACTGCCTATCCCTACTAGGATAACAAAAGACAACTTCTTAAGACATCATACCAAGGTCCCCGAAGGAGCACAAATGATAAACAAATTAAAAAAAAAGACATCACACACTCGAAGACCAATAATGCCAGGGACCAAGGTCATGCATCGGCATCGTCTCCATCACCCAGAGGATCCTGAAAGGTACCGAAGGGATCAATCCCATCGGGATACATGAAGCCGTAAGCATTGGGATCCGTGAACCGCGAACCATAATAGTCGCGATCTTGAAGGTCTGGATCAAGATAGGCATTCTTGTCTTGAATGGTACGCTGAATGAAGTAGCATTGGTCATGAAGGCGGCTCTGGATAAGGGTGCCGAGTCCCCGAGTGTTAGTCCGCATCTGCTCCTCAGCTTGAGCCATCCTCATGTCAAAGTAGTGCTGAGTGAGAGACATGTAACGGCCCAGGGGAGATGAATCAGTGGGGACAACAACAGTAGGTTGAGAGCTATAAGGCCGAGAGGAGCGGGAGGATTGGCCAGTAGCGACAAAGTACGACGGAGCTGTAGAAGCATGAAAAATCTTAGCTGATGACATCCCTTCGCCACAGAGCAGATGATACAAAGGTTCAGCCCAAGTGCTAAAAATATAAAACAGAAGATATGAAAAGAAGTCCCTTATATGTCACGTCTACCAAAGTCTAGTACACACATCGAGACTACACAAAAAGGACTAATTCTGTTCGTCTACAAATGATCTGGTAGAGATTCGACAGAGCCCAGAAGGGTCTACAAGGGATTCGGTCTTTGTCAAAGCGTAGCCCTTCTTCTTCATGCCAGAAAATTGACCTCCATCGAGGCGTATTCTGACATTTTTATGGGCTCAGCCTTTCAGAAGCATATCAGCCACTCGGTCAAAGCAAACAGCTTCCTAAAGCAGTCATTGGCCCGAGCCTTCAAAGAGCGCAGCATGTCGCGAAGCCCTGAATGGAAAGGACATAGCATAACCTGTGGCTCTTCGGGTTGGCTATCCACCCATGACCTAGGTCGTCAGGACCTCGAAGATCCCCAGACGTCGCCCAGAGTTGAACTCCCTAAGGAGGACATTTACATACTTCTTAAGGGCAGCAATGGCTTCTTCTACACAGAGTTCTTCTATAAGAACATGACTCATATGAACGAGAAAAACCTCAACCAGCAGCCAACTTATACAAGGCCGATCGTCGTTCGAAGTTAAATTTGGATCTCGCATGGTAGTGAAGGATGCCAAGAAGAAGACAACAACTCTTCATATGAGAACTTCCCCTTTTATAGGACCGAAAATAGCCCATAGTGCATTCCACATGGCCGATTGTCAGAATTTTCGCATTAATGGGATGAACCTAAGACTCAGTACGATGATTGTCAGTCTTAGACCCTTGGAATTCCCCATATTACGGTGGAAATTAAGAGAGAAGTCCTAAAAGATCAGATATTTATCGCTCTTTACTTCAGAAGCCAAAGCCTTCAAGCCAGAGGCACAGCTACTCGCCTGCGCCAACCTCAGAAGCAAGATGGTGGTAGGCCCCGCCCTTTTCTTTACTTCAGAAACTAGTGTCTTCACTCCAGAGGTGCAGCTACCTGCTTGCGCCAACCCCAGACACACAAGGGTATTATACCCTTTCCTCTAAAGCCAACGCCTTCAAAGTTCAGAGGCGCAACTACTTACATGCGACCACATGAGGCACAAGATGGTGATATGTTCACACCATCTCCATTCACACGGCGCAGATATCTGCTCCGATCCAGAAGCTTAAGTCACTTATCTATAAGAGACTTGGGAACTCCCACTGCAACCACTGTAAGTCATCCTGTCGCTCCAAAAGCATAGTAACCTCGTCAACCTGAAGCACATGCCTACTCGTCGCTTATAGCACAGTGACTCTGTTACTCCGAAACACAGCTTCATCGTTGCTCTAAATGCACATAAGTCTCATCGTCATTCGAAGCGAAGTCCACTCGTCGCCTGAAAGCACAGAGGTTCCGTTGTCTCCAGAAGTACGGTCTACTCGTCACTCCAGAAGCACAGTATTACTTTGTCCTCACTAGAGGCGCAGGAAGCATGGGTCTACCCCAATTAGTTTATTTAAACCGCCTATTCCAGAAAAGCTTGGAATTAAATCATAATTGATATCATATCAGATTGATTTAAATCTTAAACGAGGATCAATTATACTCCAAATCTAGGATAAAATCCTAAGATTTATTCGGATGTATTCGAGCAAGCAAATCGGCACACGCCATGTGTCACCTCCTTCGGTTATGTTGATAACCACTAGAGATCTCGATTAAAGGGAATCTCGATGTCCGCCACGTGTTAGCATCGTAGAAGTCCATACCGTGCAATGACGGCAGATTCTTTCATATCTCAGGAACCCTAATGCATATTGCATATGTGCTCGGTTCTTAATAAATAGACTCCTTCAACTAAAGAGCGAGAACCTTCATCTAAGAAGGAATAATCCACCAACCAACCAACAGAAGAACAACCACCTCCAAGGGATCTTCTCCTCTAGACAGCCCCTTGATTGGTGACCCTGTAGAAGCATGGAAAATAATAATAAAGAAAGATCCATGCTGCCAGGAAACCCCATACGGCTCAGAAAGCCCATGCGGCTCAAAGAGTCATGCGGCAGAAGGGACTATACGGCTCGAGACATTCCATGTGGCTCAGAAGACACGTGGCTTGCAAAAACAGTTCTCTCCTCCTGCATTAATTACTTTGACGACTGACAGCTCTGACGAAGTGATAGCCCTGACATAAAGAGGTAATTATGACTCTGTCATAATGACAGAATCCTCGAGAAACAAAGGAGATCTTTGAAACAATCCCCCAAGATTCAGAAAAAGCCACGTAGCCTTGACACGTGGATATTCATATGCGGCCCAAGCAAAGACCCCTCTATGCGGCTCAAGCAGGGGACCATCTCCATACGGCTCAAGCAGAGGCATCTCCATGCGGCTTAAGCAGAGGCCTCCCTATGCGGCTCGTAAGGATCATCTCCATGCGGCTCACTATCCATCATATGGTTCAAAGGTTCGGGGCGCCACTCCCCAAGCAACCCTGACACGTGGCCAGTCATATGCGGCTCCATCCTTATGCGGCTCAATCTTCATACGGCTCAGATCCCCTCAGTGACTCCCAGGACACGTGTCATAAAGACAATCAATTTCCCAGATTTACTACAATCAAGGGTTGGGTCAAATCCTAATAATTTGGGACACGTGGCAGGAGAATTAATTAAACTTATTCATTCAGATTCAGCAAATCATCATCACGGAGATTCATTCCAATCAGTATTAATTACTGATGGGATTTGATGCAATCTACATTGAATGGCCCAGATTCATCACACTCAAGATTAATGGCCTAGATTGATCAATCAACAGGCCGTCGCCACTCTAAGAGGCAATTATTGCAAACCCTAATGATGGTGCTCCCCTTATTATAAATAGCAAGGTGTCATTCCCTTGTAAAGAACCCCTTTTTGGAGAGATCAGAGAGCACCATAAGACTTGGAGAGAAAAACAGAGAGAAAGCAAAGAGAACATTTCTTCAACGCCAAGCAATCTTCTGGAGCCAAGGCTGCGTACCGATCATCCAAGGAGTAAGGCAGGGCTGCCGTCGCCTTCCCGAGCCTCTATCGTCACCCCTCCCAGAATCTAAAATAAACAATTGTACTTAGATTACTGTACCTAGGTTTTCGTCCCTAGGCTTTCTTTGTACAAGCGAGTTTGTAACGTGAAGTAAAAGTCCAGTCCTCCGATAATTGTTCTGCTCTTTTATATTTCATGGCAAACACGATGGCGACTCTGTTGGGGACAAACTTCTCCACGGCTGAGGAGTTGGTGACGTAATCGGATGCAGCCAAACTTGGCTCCACGCAACAGAAGATGATCGTACGCTTCGACCAACAGACATTCGAAGAAATGCTCTCCGAAGGGAGCGCTGGCCCGGTCCAGAAGCGCACCCGTACCACGAAGGCTCACAAAGAGTGGAGGCCAAAATTGTTTGCTCCTCCCCAGGCCCTCGATGGAGTACTCTCTGCTACCCAAGACGGTGAAGGCGATTCTCGCGCGGCCCCACTTCGAGCCATAGAAGACTCTGCTGTTCCCAAGTCTGGCAAAGGAAAGCACTACGATGCTGGACTTGCAGGGGCAAAGAGCGATTCTATGGGCTCCAGAAAGAAACCAAACAAGGGCATTAGCCGCAAGGTGAGGACTCATGCGGCCAAGATTGTCAGCCGCATGAATAATGACCATGCGGCTGAAACTGCTAGCCAAAAGCATATTACTCATGCGGCCAAGATTTTCAGCCGCATAGAGAACACTCATACGGCCAGGGTTTCCAGCCGCATGGAGAAGACTCATGCGGCTACGACTGTCAGCCGCATGAGGATTGCTGATTCCAGCCGTATGACGTCTACTCCATGTGGCTCCGTCTTCGACCGCCTCACCTATGGTCCTGATCTCCTGTGCTTCCAAGAAGACATATCTGATTCTCTCCAGCACCACTTAGACTCTTCCTACTATGTGCCCTTATGCACTAGAGTGAAGAAGTCTAAGGCAGCACGAGCTTGGCAAGCTCGGTCCGTTGATCCGACCTCTGACCATCCGAGCGTCCCGTGTACTATTATGCGGGCCTCTGATGGGAAGTTGTACAGAACCACTCGAGTCCAGCTCCTGGCGGCAAACGGACAGGGAGGTTCCCAAAAGTCTCCCAAAATCCAGGGAGCAAACATGGTCGATCCGGACCCATCCGACTTGCGTGAGGCCATCCTCCACAAACGCAAGGAAAAAGAAGGTGCCCCAGGGTGCAAAGAGTCCTCTCACGGACGTCACTACACCCAAATCATTGTCAACTGCTGTTGCAACAACGCAATGGTACAAGAAGACCGGCGGTCCATCTTCCAAAGGCTGCAACGACCAAGCTCAGAGGACGAGGTGCCTCCTGTTGTCCCCTGCAACTCTACTCAGAAAATCCCCGCCGAGGGGAGAGGGAAGAAGACAAGCATCTCCAGCCCAAAGATATCAACCACTACAGCTAAGAGACTTTCTTCTAAACGGTTGTCCACCACCGGAGTTTTCCAACGCACCCGTTCAAAGATGAAATCTGCTGCAATGGGAGATTCGTCATCCACATCACTGGAGGTCATGGGAACTGGGGGTAGCACTCCTCCGAACATTCATGACAATCCGATGTTCCAAGGAGATGAGCCCGGGGAGATAACTCTCCCATCAGATACAACAGGTGCTGATGTCCCCGAGGACATCCACGACTCTCAAGATGAAGCAAGCTCTGAAGCTGGGGGTACTATTCCCTCCGAGTCCGAACCCGAAGAGAACATTCCCACATACCCCGATGACTTCTCGGTACATGGGTATGACTCGGAGGGCACATCCTCCACCGTTCCTTTCATACCTCCTCATGTAAGGACGGTGTTCATGACGGACAGCAATCAAGGTGGTTCTAGTGATCGCCAACGCATTGACACTCTGGAGGCCATACTACATGCCTTGGTCAAGTCTGTAGATGAAATCAAAGCGGCTCTTCCAACTCTGCAAGGAGGGACGTATGGCCAAATAAGCACGGGTCCCGCGGTCAATGCAGACTCAAACTCAGCGGTACCGAACCCGGGCAATAATCCCCCTGAAATAATGGCTCCCACCACTGCAGATGAGGCCCGAGAAGTAAGAAGAGAGGTCCAGGAGCTCCGAGCTATGTTTTACGCCCGAGAAAACTCTCAAGACCTCAGAATACGGCAACCATACCCTGCTGAATGGAGGGATGTTCCATTCCCACCAAGATATAAGCCGTTCAATATCAACCCGTATGATGGCAAGACCTCAGCAAGTCGGTACATCACTTACTTCGAGGTCACTACCGACCATCTGCCCCATGATGATGCTATCCTCACACAATTATTTATTGGGGCATTGGAAGGAGTCGCCTTCGACTTGTACCGCAACCTGCCAGACAACTGCATCCACTCATTCGCCGGCTTCAAGCGCATGTTCTTGGAGAGATTCTACGAGGTAGGACAGGACGTCACGATGTCCACCCTCATGGACGTCATTCAAGGGGAGAAAGAGTTGACAAGGAACTATATTGAGCGGTTTCGCCAAACCGCGATGAAACTGCCCTCAGGAAACCCGGATTCCTCCTTGATTAAAATTTGCCAAAAGAGATTGCTCCCAACAATCAGTCTCTGGATGGGCGAGAGTCAATTCAAGGACTGGAAGGCATTTATCATCAGTGCCACAAGTGCCGAAGAACGGTTGAAGAAGGCTCGCCAACTGGGATTGCATATCTCAGAAGGGGAGGACAAGGGCAAGCGTCCCAACGCCAACACCAACAATTGGGGTAGCTCCACCAACAATTGAGACAATAAGGGGAAGCAGGCTATGGTGGCCGATACAGCCCAGAAACCTGAGTCAAAACCGGCAGACAAACAATGGCCACAAATCACTTACTCCTTCGAAGACGGCCACGTCAAGCCTATCTTGGACATGCTCATTCAAGAAGACAGAATTCAGCTTCCTCCACCAAGACGGGAACCTCGGCCGACGGAAATGGAGAACCCAAAATACTGCCATTACCACTGCTACGTCCATCATGCTATACATGACTGTTTCCAATTAAAACTGTACATACAAAACCTCATTGATTCGAACGCTCTGGCTATCGACTTCGAGGAGGTAACTGTGGCAGCCAACATGGTGTCAGAACAATTCGACAGCTTCCCACTGACGGAGACTCAGGACGGTGTGGTCTCCATCCCTCTGGCAACAATGGAGATTACTATTCTTCTACCTCCCCGAGAACAGGTTACCGATTTGGTGCCCCTCACCACATCACGAGGGGAGGTCATGTGGGTCCATCCAGACTTGGTATCAGAAGTGACTCAGCCCACACCATCTTTATTTCGCAAGAAGAAGAATGAAAAAGTTAGATCCTGCCACACAGTCTCGGCCGATATCGAAGAAGCTACAGCCGTCGTTACCCGATCTGGGGCACAATCCTAACCTGTGGCCGATAACTCGACTGAAGATCATCAGCCCGCTACAATTGACGCTCCGGGACCGGCTCAGCCTCCGACGACCGACAAGCCTAGGCCGAAGGAGACTCGCTTTGACAAATCCCTCTGAAAAGAGGTACCGCAGGGGCTGGAGAAGCCATACAACTTCGACATCTTGGCACAATTGGCCAACACGCCAGCCAAGTTGTCATTATATGAGCTTCTGAGACTCTCAAAAGATGTTCGCACGGCTTTGAGCGATGCACTTCAAAATGCCGACGCATACTTGGCTCAGGTCAACCTCACGGGAGAAAACTAGCCTGCAAATCTCCAGGACAGCGCGTGTATGGGAGCGATGCCCAATATCGTCTTCACTCCACAGGACATGCTCATCAAGACCAACCTGCACGATCGCCCATTATACTACCCGGATACACCGGCGACGTAAAGGTGGATCGGATGCACATTGATCTTGGGTCTTCCATAAGCATCATTCCGAAGGGTTTGCTACATCATCTTCGCATTCCGATGCATTGCCTGACGCCTACAAGCACCGCCATCAGCAGTTTTAATTCGGACAGGAGCTACCCAATTGGGAAGATTCGTCTGAAGTGTCAGATTGGCGATCTCCAATCAAAAGTCACCTGCTACGTCATAGATGCCGACACTTCTTACAACATCCTCTTGGGGCACCCTTGGATGCACAATTACATGATCGTGCCTTCCACGCTGCACCAATGCTTTAAATATATCGACAAGCACGGCTTCGTGAGGACATAATTTGCTGATATCGATCCCTTCAAATGGGTCGAATCCTACTACTCAGACTCCTGCCTGTACAAAAAATTGAAGAAGCACCTTGGTGAAGGAGATGTACAAGTTCGTACCAAGACAGCCACAGGATCAGAAGAACCTCTGATGATCCACCTCCAGGCTCGCAAACCAGACAAGTCTGCACCCCTTACAGCCACTCTGCGTAAGGACACAATCAGCCTTTCGGCGCAAGAGGAGCAGATGATAATCCGGCTACCAAGGTCTGGCCAAGTGCCAAGACCCACAACGGAGCCACTGACAATCAGGCTGCCAAAAATCGGCCAGCCACAAATAGAGAAGCTCAATCCCTCCGACAAGCCAATGACGATACGACTTTCCAAGAAGAGTCGTCACCCCGATGCAAGGTTTGGGACTTCTAGCGAACCAACCACTCCCCGTCCAGCATCGAGTACCAAGCTGGGGGTTGCTAGTCTGCCAACAACTCCACGCTCTGCTCCACTAGTTGAACCTCTGACGATCAAGCTGCCCAGGTCGTCCTCTCAGTCTTCATTTATACAGGGGGTAGCCGAAGAGGAACCGGAGCTAGCCAAGTATGTGGCTGCCCACACTGATGTTCCCTCCGTAGATGATGTAATCCCCCTAGAAAAGTTACCTTACTTCATCAATAAAGGGCTATCTTTGAACTACATCGAGCTTAATAAGCTTTATACAATGTACGCTATGGAACATGGTATAGGCACTCACCTACACACACAGGTGACAAACGTGCACACCGCAATCCAGCTTATTCCAGTGGAAGATGCTTACCGCATAATCTAGGGAGGGGATCATCCAATCATCTTCGGCCGGAAGGACGATCTGCATCCCTTCACCATAGAGGAAGTCGATCTTGGGTCAGATGTCGGGAGACTGCCTCTGTATCTTTATAGCCCCCAATCCAAATATGTCATGCAAAAACAGGGATATGATCTGGAAACTACGCCAGGCTTGAACTACGGCACCGGGCGACGATTACCTTTGAAGCCACCAGTCCCGGCTGGCAAGCCACGGGACTACTATAGCAAAACTCGATGTGGATTAGGGTAAGTAACACCCACGACGACTCCTGAGGGTTCAGATGAAGAGTGTGACTGGCAGTCACATTCAACCGGGTCACCAACTTTCGATTCGGATACCAGCATCGGAGACATATTCAGACAAGTCCTGTCAGTCAATATGGCATTCATCGACGCTTACGAAAAAGACGAAGACATTCCTGAAATCCTCGAGCTAGAGCCGTGGGCCCAACAGCTGGATGCACAATGGGAAAAGCGGTTCGAGCAGAGAGAACCTTCCACCGAAGATAAGATTATGCAGGTCGACCTCGGCAACGAATCCTCTCCAAAGCCAATCTTCGTCAGTAAAAGTCTAACAGACGAAGAGCGAGAATCGCTGCTGGAACTTGTCAGAGAATATATTGATGTGCTCGCATGGAGTTATGAAGACATGCCGGGGTTAGATCCCGATATTGCTCTTCACAAACTCAACATTCGGCCAGATGCAAAGCCAGTCAAGCAGCAACAGCGACGCTTCCGCCCAGGCGTCATGGATGCGATCGAAGCCGAAGTCAACAAACTAATAGCCAGCAGCTTCATTCGTGAGGAACAACATCCGGATTGGGTCGCCAACATAGTTCCGACCCTCAAGAAGAACGGGAAGATCCGAATCTGCATCGACTTCCGTAATCTGAACGAGGCATGTCCCAAAGAAAAATTCCCCCTCCCTATCACAGACATCATGATTGACAACACATGCGGCTTCGAACGTATGTCATTCATGGATGGATTCTCGAGGTACAACCAAATCAAGATGTCTCCCGATGACGAGAAGCATACATCATTCCGGATACCGATTGGCACATACTGCTACACAGTCATGCCTTTCGGTTTAAAGAATGCTGGCGCCACATATCAAAGAGCCATGAGTATCATCTTCAGAGACCACTTGCGCAAGACTGTGGAGTGCTACGTTGATGACATCGCCGTCAAGAGTCGCTATAAGGAAGACCATCTGCAGGATCTAAGGACGGTATTCGACCTGGTGCGAGCACACAACCTGAAGATGAACCCTATAAAATCCTTCTTGGGTGTCTCCAGCAGAAAGTTCCTGGGTTTTATCATTACTATCAGGGAATTAATGTAGATCCAGAGAAGACAAAACAATTATGGAGATGGGTCTCCCAAAAAATTTCTGCGAACTCAGAGGCCTTCAAGGGAGGCTAGCTTACATCAGGAGGTTCATTTCTAACCTCTCCGGGCGGTGTCGTCCATTTACCCACCTTATGAAGAAAGGTATCTCCTTCATCTGGGATGAAGCATGTCAGCGTGCCTTCGACAACATTAAAGAATATCTGACGAACCCTCCAGTCCTGGTAGCCCCGATTTCGGGAAGACCATTCTTGCTCTATGTACGAGCAATAGAAAATTCTCTCGGTGCTCTGTTGGCACAAAACAACGATACAGGCTATGAACAAGCCATATACTACCTCAGCCGAATGATGATTGGGCCAGAGCACCGATACACCGCTGTGAAGAAGGAATACCTCGCCTTGGTGTTCGCTGTTCAAAAGATGCGGCACTATATCACAGGACAAACCATACATGTGATCTCACGAGTCAACCCTCTTAGGGTCCTCATGACTAATCCAGGGGCACTCAGCTCCCGCCTCACTACATGGGCGATATTGCTGTCCCCTTATCACATGGTTTTTATTCCATAAAAGGCTGTTAAAGGTCAAGCTCTGACAGACTTTTTAGCAGCCCATCCAGGCTCGGAGTCGTCCAGGATATACGAAGAAATCCCAGATGAGGTCATCGACTCACATGCAACTTCCACGATGATATATGGCGAATGTTCTTCGATGGCGCTTCAAGAACTGGACCCAAGGGCGACATCGTTGTCGGAGTCGGGGTGGTGCTGGTTTCTCCTTCCGGATTGGTGATCAATCGCACCTATTCACTCACAGAACCCTGCTCTAACAATGTGGCTGAGTACAACGCTCTAGTCATTGGCCTCCAACTTGCAAGAGAGCTGGGGGTAGAATATCTCGAGGCATACGGTGATTCGCAGTTAATTGTCAACCAGATCCGGGGCTTGTACGAGGTTCCTCATGAAGACATGATCCCCTATCACCAAATAGCGATCGACATTATTTCGTCGTTCGAGGGGTTCTTCATTGAGCATGTCCCCAGACTCCGAAATATCGAAGCCGACGCCCTAGCTGGCCTTGCCGCTTCCCTAGCGGTTCTGAACTATGCTCGCCAGTCCGTGGATGTGATAGGCCATGAACTGGTCTGTCCCAAGAACAACGTTCAGTTCGTGGCGAGCTATTTCGCTCAGACGGTCGACGAAGCGCCAAACTGGAGACAACCATTCATTGACTTCGTAGTCTACGACATCCTGCCCGAGAACCCAAAAGATGCTACCTCTATCCGAAGGCGTTCTCTCAGATTCTTCTACGATATAGGGACGAAAATGTTGTATCGCCGATCCTACGATGGATTATTACTTTGGTGTCTGTCGAACACAGAAGCCAAAGAAACCGTACGCGAAGCTCATGACGGTGTCTGCGGGGCCCATCAGCCTGGCCCTAAGTTGCAAGACCGTCTTCGCCGAATGGACTACTACTGGCCCACGATGGTAGCAGATGCGATAGACTATGCAAGAAAGTACAAATCTTGCCAAGTCCACGCGGACTTCATCTACCAACCATCCAAATTTCTACATCCGACAGTGGCGTCCTGGCCGTTCGAAGCATGGGGAATGGATATCATCGGTTCGATTACTACACCTTCCTCCCGAGGACATCGCTTCATACTCGTAATCACAGATTACTTCTCCAAATGGGTGGAAGCTGTTCCGCTTGCAGAAGTAAAGACGTCAAACGTGATCAGCTTCCTTATGTATCACGTCATATATCGCTTTAGACTGCCCCGAAGGATCATCCACGATAATGGTCCGCAGTTTGTAAGCCACGCCTTTTATCGGTTCTGTGATAAGCACCGCATCCAGAACATTGCCTCAACGCCATACAATCCAGCAGCGAATGGGTTGGCCGAAGCATTCAACAAAACCATCATCAAGTTACTCAAGAAGTTCGTATCATCCAACAAACGCGACTGGAATGAGAAGCTTGGTGAATGCTTATGGGCATACCGTACCACAGTCCGAACAGCCACAGGGAATACACCATTCTCCCTGGTGTACGGGAGTGAGGCAGTTCTCCCATTGGAGACTCAAATACCCTCACTCCGCGTCGCCCTCACTTATCAATTGACGACGGATGATAACTACCGACGCCGACTACAAGAGTTAGAGGCCTTAGATGAAAAGCGCCTCCTGGCTCAGCAACGAATCGAGCTATAACAAGCACGCATCTCTGGAGCCTTTAACAAGAAGGTCAAAATCAGAACATTCCAAGTGGGCGATCTCGTTCTGGCAGTTCGGAGGCCGATGGTCATGACTCACAAGACCGCCGGCAAGTTCCAGCCAAAATGGGAAGGTCCATTCATCATTGAGGCTGTGTTCTCCAACGGTGCTTACCGCCTCGTAAAGCAAAATGGAGACTTACTCATGCTGCCTGTCAACGGCAAGTTCCTGAAGAAATATTATGTCTAAATGACACATTCCAGACTATCGAGTCATGTACCCACTGGTGCCGCTGAACTCAGCTCCACAACATTCCAGATTATCGAGTCATGTACCCACTGGTGCCGCTGAACTCACATCCACAACATTCAGATCATCGAGTCATGTACCCGCTGGTACCGCTGAACTCACGCTTTTACAATATTCTAAATTATCGAGTTATGTACCCGCTGGTGCCTCTGAACTCACATTCCGGTCACTCTTTCAGATAGTAAGTCACGTATGATCATACCTCTGAACTTTCTTCCTGGAAGAGATCCTCCTTCAAGATCCACTACCCGCACTCCCAGTGCACAAAAAGGGTAATCGATCCACAAATTTCCAAAACGGCCATGTCCTCATTACCTCTGAGTCGTTTCATCTCCGCCAAAAACAAATTAATCCTTTACATAGAACTTCCATGTCCTCATTACGTCTGAGTCGTTCTATGTACCCTCCTTTTTTGAGCCCACTCCTGCCATGTCCTCATCACCTCTGAGTGGGAAGGCTCCGTCGAAGAAACCTTCATACTTGCCATGTCCTCATTACCTCTGAGTAAGTATGATGATTTCCTTTTGACTTATTATCTGTACCCACAACCGGAGTACGCCAAGGATAATAGGTCCACAAATATTCTCCGCTGAGTCCACTCCTGTCATGTCCTCATTACCTCTGAATAGGAAGACTCCACGGTAAAACCTGCGTACTTGCCATGTCCTCATTACCTCTGAGTAAGTATGTTGGTCCTCTCTCGTCTTACTACCTGTACCCTGAACCAGGATACGCCAAGGATAATAAGTCCATAAATGTCCTCTGTTGACCACAAATATCCTCCGTGGAGTCCACTCCTTCCATGTCCTCATTACCTCTGAGTAGGAAGATTCTGCGGTAAAACCAGCCTTCATACTTGCCATGTCCTCATTACCTCTGAGTAAGTATGTTGGTTCCCCTTTCATCCTATTATCCGTATTCTAAGCCAGGGTACACCAAGGATAATAGGCCCACAAATATCCTTTGCTAAAAGTTCTTAGCACAAGTCCACCATCTCTCATCATGCCCCGGGAGCCCAGCTGCTCTACGGCATTCCTTTTCCCGATACCAGGAGCATCCGTGACCGCTTTGCTATGGCTGTTTCAGGTGTCCTAACCAAACTTGTTATCCGTACCTAAAACCAAGGTATGCCATGGATGACAGGTCCACAAATAAGTCCCCCATGCGGGGCACACATCACCATAATTCTACAGGCACAACAAGCAATACAAATGAAGGGTAGAATCGAAGGTACTCTTTATTTGAAGAAAGAAAAAATGCTACATATTTTGGGACCACGTTCCTATCATAAAAAGAAAAAGAAAAAAAACAGAAATAAAAGAAGATAAGGCCAACTATAGTTTGGCATTACATAATTCCAAAAGGCGATTCTTCACCAAGATGGCCTCCTGTTCGAGCCGCTGCTTAGCTCGACGCTCAGCCTCCTGGGATAACCGCTCCTTATCATTCAAGCCTATGAGCTCTTGCCAGTCATCTTCCAACTTCTTCAGCGCAATTTTCAGGTCAATCAATGCTTGATCGACTCTGTCAGCCTCCTGAATAATCAGCTCCCTGTCAATACGGGCAGCCTCAAGTTCAGACTCCAAGAAAGTTAACTTCCTCTGAAGCTCAAAGATCTGCTCCCGCGTGTCAGTAATCCCACGGGAGGCAGTCGCTTCCCGAACCGTGACATCTTCACTCTCGTGGCTCAATTGATCATATCGATCAGACAGATCACGAAGGTCCTTCAGTACGGCTGGCTTGGTTTTATCCCGAACAGCCCTTGTCTTCTCTATAATAGCGGTGAGAGAACCGCGCTCCCGATCTATAACAGCAGACAGATCACCTGCCGTAGCACCTGAAGCTGGGCCACCAGCTGCTCAGTCTCCATCAACTTCGCCTCCAAGAGCGCAGACAGCCCTGTACCACCAAGAAGAGTCTTAAGGATATCAATTTGACCCTGGGTGTATTGCCGGGACAAGACGAAAGAGGTTCCTCTTTCCACAGCAGCCATTATCCCCCTCTTCAAGTGACGATAAAAGCTGGCAACCATGTCCTGTAACGCGTCGTCTAGGACCTATGTAGAGGACGGCGTCAGGGGAAGCGTGGCCGGCAATATCGGAGGAGTGACGCTAGAACTCGCCACCAGGGGGATAGAATCCGAGCAGCACGACGCGCGGATAGCAGACAGCTCTTCCTCTGCCAACCGAAGAGCCTGGATACTCGGTAGGGCAGAAAGGTCGACTCTCGGGGCTGCCCGAGCAGAGAAAGAAGCGAGAACCATTGTCCCCTGCCCCGATTGCCCCATCACCGGACTTGCCGAACTCGAGCCCGCAAGAGGACCATCAAGGCGGACCGGAGGAGGAGGAGGTACTCCCTTCTTCGCCTGTGTCCCTTCGACATAGTCTGGCTCAACAAGGTCCATCCTCGGCACGAGCGGGGCAGGACCTGCATGTCCATGACAATGATCAATCGACGTGACCCGAAGGATGTGATCATAGAGTAGATAGGCCTCCTCGCAGGTTAAAATTTGGCTTATCTTACCAGGGGAGGAACATGGAGGCTGCAATTCGTGCGTAGCTGACACGACCTCCTTACCTATAACCTCTAAGGTAGATTCAGCGAGTTCTTCTATCCCAGCCACCCCGGAGGGAAGTACGACACGATCAACGTCATCTTGATGAAATTCAGTAATTTCAGGGACAAGTTCGTTAAAATCTTCGTCATCCCAGATCACCACCTCGGAATCTTGAGACTCTTCTTCTTCTCCTGACACCTACAAGAAGGAAAGAAGATGATTAAAATCGAAGCTAGAAGGAAAGAAGAAAGGAGGAATCAGGAGTGGCTTGGTTACCTCCGACGTGGGGTTAACTTCTTCTCCGCTTTCTTTTATAGTTATCTGGCGGTGTCTGGTTGCAACCAGCTTCCGGGAATGAGAAATACCACCGACAGGAGAAACTTGCCTGCTACGCTTTGGATCAGGGCCAGGCACAATGGGTGGCTGATTTTCTAACATCTCATCTAGCAAAATAGGCGGCTAATCCACCTCTACGTCTGCCACCGGAAGGGTAGAGTAATCTCCATCATGCTCGTTGCCTTCATCATCCTCAGCAGCAGAATCCAAACTTGGCACTTCGACTCTAGTCTTTCTCTTCTTGGTCCCTTGGGATCCTTCCTCCAGGCCGGTACCAACAATAAAACTGGCACCCGGGTTAAAACCGACCGGAGGCTTGTTCGCCATGACATGGTACAAAGCCGTCATGTACAAGATCTCCACTGACGTATTAATAGCAGGGACCGAGAAAATGGTACGGGTATGGAATGTGTCGTAGTATTGCCAAGCCCTGACACCATCAAGAAGGCTACCCTCAAAACCCAGACAGGAGCTGGGACTGTCTAGACAAAGCTGGCTGTATCCAAATTGTCGGGCAAACCTGCTAGGCAGATAAGGCTCCAGAAAAACAGTATTGCGGTTACGATACACCAGATGTGCGGGGCGTTTGTTACGCAGCCATAGGAGCATCTGGCCGTCCAGAAGTTGAGGGGGCGTAATACCGTCAAGATGTACAGCCTCTATATCCTTAGCAGTAAAGCGAGGGACGGATGCGAAAATATGGTACATATCTGCCCTCGCCAATACCATCCGGCAAGCTCGCATGGTCTCATACTCCCAAGGCTCATCACGATAGCGGAGGATAAACGCGTCATCATCAGTTACACCATCTTCAGAGCCCGGTCTCATCAAAGACGGATAATGCATCAACAGCCACCCCATCAAATAATGATATGGCAACTCAGTCCGTTCAAAATCCTTGGTCACGTCGCGAGCGATGACCTTGGATGTGAAGGTACGAAGGCCACGGTGTATGCTGCACACCATGGCCGGGAGGAGAGCTAGCCTGATTCGCAAAACTAACTTCACGGCTGGAAGGATGAAATTACGACTGATTCTCTCGATAGAACCAGCTCCTCCAGAGACTACACAATTTCGCAGCCATATCATCAAAAATCCCGCCAGGAGCGCCTTCTCTGACAGCTCTTGGGTATCTGGTAAAAATAACCGAAAGAGTCGGTCTTACTCCCGAATCTGTCACTGGTGGTGGCCACCCTCTTAGCCGACGACACCAAGTCTTTAACCGCCTCCCGAGATCGAGGGCGACAGAAAGTAACCCGACCGGAGGCATCCGTCGGGAAGAGATAGTGCACCCAGTCCTTGGTGTGGGGAGCATTCTCTTTCGAGTTGTTATCCTTTCTGGCTATCTGATGACATGTGCTATAATGGCACAATATCTCTTGGTAAAGGGCTACGAAGCCTGGATACCGTCTTTCCAAATCTTCGAACTCCTCATTCGTGGGAGTATACGTCTCAAAAGCTTCGTCCCCCCAAGGAAGCTTGGAGACCCCGTACATTTCGTGGAGCGCAAGCCCCATTTCCCCTATGGGTGTATAGAAGGTTCCCGTACGACAATTATACATCTCCAGCAGAGACATGAACAACTTTTTGTTTATAGACAAGCCATGGCTGGTGCCCCGAATAGCATGGTAAAGGCCAATCTCACACAAAAAGACCTCATACTTTTGCAAGATCCATGTAGACAGATTGGTCCACGAGGGAATAGGATGTGTCCAACTAGGGAGCATCAACCGGCCAATGGGGTAGGAGCCCTTCCGAACAAGTTAATTTATAAAAGTGTCGGCGGTAGAAAATGTGAAATTGGGGCCCGACACGTTCAAGAAAGTACCTGGGACCAATCCCATTACAGAACAGCTAGTGTGCACCTTGCCTACAGTCACTGACTTCAGGCTGTTGTTATAATGGATGTCTCCCACAAACATCCCACCTCGGGTAGGAGTTAAAGTCTCTCCCATCTTCCGGTCCAGTGGGAGCATATTGAACCAAGATAATGGGAAGTGTCGCTCCATTTGGGGGATGCGGATCGCCATTCCGTTAGAGACAAAACTCCAGTTCTCCGACACCTCCAGAACATGACTGTTCTCCACAGTCAAGGCGTCTCCAAAAAAGAACACAGGCTTCCAATATTCCCTTTCAAGTTTCCCGAAGTTCATCATAGCGTTAAGAAAATGGAAAGACTGGTTCTTGATGGCATTCAGTCTAGCCGGAGGCTCATCACTCGGAAACTGGTCCGTCATATGCTGAACAATATGGTCGTACCTATAGCCGAGAGCAGCTTGGGCACTACCCACCAAGAGTTCTCCAGTAGCATTAACCGGCAGATTCACTGAAGAGAAGACAGAGAAAGATAAGTTAAAAGGATGGATAAAAAGAACTGATTGGGTGCTTCCAAGCCTCATGCGGCTCAGGAAAACATCCATGCGACTCCAACTTAATGAAGCCTTATGCGGCTCCAACTTAACGAAGTCTCATGCGACTCAAGCTCAGAAGAGCACTTATGCGGCTCCGTTCAATGAAAGTCCATGCGGCTCAGCGTCGCTTATGCGGCTTCGTCGACAAAGCGCGTATGCGGACACAATGGCTTTCTTATGCGGCTCGCAGCTCAACCATAGGACGAACATGCGGCTCACAAAAGCTCGTGCATAAAATATGCGACGTAGCCATAGCAGTTAGGGTTCTTTAACTCATACATTGTCCTTACCAGTAATGGGGGGATGAACGTCAGGATGAACATCGGGTACGACGACCGACGGAGGAGCAGCCGCAGTCGAGACAGAAGTAGAGGCTGTCTTCTTGCCCTTTGCTGCCACGGTCTTCTTGGGAGCCATTAGTTATCGGAGAGGAAAAGGACAATCGGGATAGGGAAGATTTGAGGGAAAAGAGAAAGTAAAGAAGCCCTTTCTCTCTCCAAACGTCTCTTATTTATAGGAGGACGAGAGAAGGAGGACACGTGGACCAGTAACCGCCTCGTAAAAAGCGAAACCGACTCCTCGGATTTCGTCCCCGAGATTCACCCAGGGCATAAAATCCGAAAGATTTAATAAGTCGGCCCTTGGGATTTCATCCTAAAGACGGTGCTGAAACGAAGTGGAGACAATTAAAGACCCGCACACGTGGCAAGAAGCTATGCGGCTCAAAGGTCCCCTGCGGCTGAAACATCCCTGCGGTTGAACTAACTACGCGGCTAAGCCACCCATGCGGCTGAAACATCCATGCGGCCAGGACTTCATATGCGGCCAGAAGAATACAACCATGCTTCTTATTCAAAGTATTTCAATTTTGCAAATTGAAAACTTTGAAGGGGTTCTTGTAGAAGCATGGAAAATAATAATAAAGAAAGATCCATACGGCCAGAAAACCCCATGCGGCTCAGAAAGCCAATGCGGCTCAGAGAGTCATACGGCACAAGGGACTATACGGCTCGAGACATTCCATGCGGCTCAGAAGACACGTAGCTTGCAAAAATAGTCCTCCCCTCCTGCATTAATTACTTTCACGACTAACAGCTCTGACGAAGTGATAGCCCTGACATAAAGAGGTAATTATGAATCTGTCATAATGACAGAATCCTCGGGAAACAAAGAAGATCTTTGACACAATCCCCCAAGATTCAGAAAAAGCCACGTAGGCTTGACACGTGGATATTCATATGCGGCCCAAGCAAAGACCCCTCTATGAGGCTCAAGCAGGGGACCATCTCCATGCGGCTCAAGCAGAGGCATCTCCATGCGGCTCAAGCAGAGGCCTCCCCATGCTGCTCGCAAGGATCATCTCCATGCGGCTCACTACCCATCATATAGTTCAAAGGTTCGGGGGGCCACTCCCCAAGCAGCCCTGACACGTGGCCAGTCATATGCGGCTCCATCCTTATACGGCTCAATGTTCATGCGGCTCAGATCCCCTCAGTGACTCCCAGGACATGTGTCATAAAGCCAATCAATTTCCCAGATTTACAACAATCAAGGGTTGGATCAAATCCCAATAATCTGGGACACGTGGCAGGAGAATGAATTAAACTTATTCAATCAGATTCAGCAAATCATCATCACGGAGATTCATTCCAATCAGCATTAATTACTGATGGGATTTGATGCAATCTACATTGAATGGCCCAGATTTATCACACTCAAGATTAATGGCCTAGATTGATCAATCAACAGGCCGCCGCCACTCTAAGGGGCAATCATTGCAAACCCTAATGATGGTGCTCCCCTTATTATAAATAGTAAGGTGCCATTCCCTTACAAAGAACCCCTTTTTGGAGAGATCAGAGAGCACCAGAAGACTTGGAGAGAAAAACAGAGAGAAAGCAAAGAGAGCATTTCTTCAACGCCAAGCAATCTTCTGGAGCCAAGGCTGCGTACCAATCGTCCAAGGAGTAAGGCAGGGCTGCGTCGCCTTCCCGAGCCTCTATTGTCACCCTCCAGAATCTAAAATAAACAATTGTACTTGGATTGCTGTAACTAAGTTTTCGTCCCTAGGCTTTCTTTGTACAAGCGAGTTTGTAACGTGAAGTAAAAGTCCAGTCCTCCGATAATTGTTCTGCTCTTTTATATTTCATGGCAAACAGACCCCAGAGTTCCATCAAAGGCGCCAGAGAGCCAGAGCAAGGTTGATTCGTCGTCAGATCATCAATAGAGTAAAGGAGCCACTGTAGTGCTCGATCTCCACTGTCACACTTTTCCAGAAACCTCTTCTCCCTGTACTTAGAATATCCTGTTTAGGACTTTCTTCTTTGTACACAGATACCTTATACGTTCAATAAAGCAAAAAGTTCATTCAACCTTTTGTTATGTCGAACAAAATAGCGACTCTGCTGGGGACTACCTTCTCCTCCAACGAAAAGGCGGTGATGCAATCTGATGACAACTTGCTAGGATCTTTCCAAGACATGCTGGTCGTACGCTTCGACCAGCATGCATTTGAAGATCTTCTCTCTAATGAAAAGTCAAAGGCTTCGAAGCAGTTCTTACAAAAGAAGAAGACTCGACGTGTCTGGAGGCCTAATACGACTACAGCTAGCAGCACGATGGCGGAAACTGCGTCTCAGGACCCCCTTAATGCCAAAGCCATAAAGAGGATTCTGGCTGCTACAGCCTTATCCCCTCGCCCGATTTCTGTCCTGGGAAAGCATGGCGAGGAAGACGGTGGTTCTATGGTTGATCTAATGAAGGCACGATGCCAAAGGAAGGGCACACTGGTCCAACCCCCCACGACGGAAGCATTATTGGTAAGAAGATCTGTCTTCGACAGAATTGATTTCCTTTCAGACGAGCCTTCGACGGACTCTGAATACTACTCACCTGCTGTGGGTAGTAGAAAGAGATCCCAGATGGTTCGTGCTTTGTGCTATAAGCACACAACACCTATGGCAGACCAGAGGCCCGCATTGATAGTTACATGTGCGGCCGATGAAAGGCTATACAAGACTGGCTCTCGTGCTTCGATGCCTCGACTAGTCGAACCCTCCTTCCACTCGAGTACTCCTATACGAGAGCCAAGCCAGGTGGTACATCCTACGAAGAGGGAGCCACGTGAGCAGCATCTCCCAAGCGAAAGAAGAATCTGGAGCGCAGGGCGTGCCTAAATTAAGGCACTTTTGCACCCAAATTACCATCAACTGCTATTGACAGCAAACAGTCGCGCCATCATCAAGCCGGCGTTCTGCCTTTCAGAGACTTCACTCCACGTCGACCCCACGCCAGAGGCTCAACAGGGGGTCGGTGATCCATAGAGAAGACGAATCTCACATCGTCACGTGCTACGCGGCGCAGGGTTCCAGAGCTTTCAAGAAGTCCTCCCAGAATCCTTCCATATCGGTCGTTAAACCGAAGAAGAGGTCGGAGAGCAACAAAGCTAAGGTACCTGATGCAGGTATGTTCCAAGGCACTCATTCCAGATCTGCATTGGGTGCCATGCCAAATACTGGCGGTAGGCAGCCTTTTACTATGTACAACAACCCTGTGTTCTGATCTGAGGAGGAGCAATACGGCACGGATGCCTCCATCGACGCAGCCAGTCACCAGACTCGAGGTAGTAACCGTGCTGAGTCTGAGGAAGATCATAATCTTATGGTATATCCTCAAGAGGGTAAGGCTCAAGCATCTGAGCCAGAGAGCGAAGGATCCACAACTCCCTCAACTCATCCTTATACTTGGTCCATGTTCATGGCCGATGGCAACGAGGAAGACAACAACGAAGCTCTCAGACGTATCGAAGCCCTCGAGACAAAGTTAGATACGCTGATGAACACCATGAAGACTCTGTCCTTGGTTATAATCGACCTCAAGAGCAATATGGCCCCCGCTTCCTCTACACCTGTGCTTGATCCGCCAACCAATGACGGATCCAGCAGGCTACTTACCGTCCACCAGGCAGGACCCTCCTTGTCTACTCCATCGGCTACAGGTTCTGCAATGCCGGTCGAGATACAGCAGGCCATCAAGGAGCTGTATGCTCGTCATGATGCCAAGGAGAAGCAAGCAGCACTCCGAAAGTTGAGTATCCGACAGCCATACCCTGCCGAGTGGGACAACGTTGTTTACCCTCCCAAATACAACCTGCAGACGCTTACACCTTACGAAGGGAAGGGGTCTCCTCGATAATACTTGAGGTACTTTGCCTCGGTAACTGGGCACCTTCCAAAGGATGACGCCTTCCTATCCAACATATTCACAAGAGCCCTGCAGGGGGTAGTGTATGAATGGTTCTGCAGTCTTTCGGATGATTGTATCTCATCATTTGAAGACCTGAAGACTCTATTCGTGGACCGATTCTACGAAGGAGGGATGGACATGACGATGTCGACCCTCATGGACATTGCTCATAGTGAGAAAGAGCCTGTCCGTGCATACATCAAGCGCTTCTGCCAGGCAGCCCTCAGATTACCATCCGGCATGCCTGAGCCCATGCTTATGGACTAATGCCGTAAGAACATGCTACCCGCAATCAAATTGTGGCACAGTACTTCTTACACGAAGTGGACGCCTTTTATTACAGAGGCGAACGTCGCACAGAGGAAATCTCAAGACGTACAGCTCCTGGGGCTACACTTTCCTGTGCCTGAAGACAAGGGGAGACGCTCGTCCAGCAGCAACCCCAAAGACGGAAAAGGTAACACAGGCCATGACCATCAACATCTCCAAAGGTTCAGCATCCGCAAACCCTAAGTCCGCAAAAATGCAGAGGCCGAGGGAGACTTACTCCTTCAATGACGATGATACGCTGGAGCTCTTCGAGATGCTTATGAAAAGTGGCAAACTGTCCATCCCGGCACCCAGGCGTCTTGATGAAGTAGGAAAGGTGGACCATCCCAAGTACTGCCATTACCACCAATACGTCCACTACTCAACAAAAGATTGCTATGTGGTGAAAAGGCAAATCCAGTGCCTCATCAACGCCAACATCATATCGTTAGATTATGAGGAGAAGACCGTTATGCCTAACATGGTTACTCTCTAATTTGGGAGTTTTCTAGCCACAAAATGCAAGACGGCACCGTCCCTATTCCAAAGGCGACAATGGAAGTAGTCAACCTTCCACCAGTACGGGACAATGCTCAAGGGCTCATCCCGTTCTCTAAACATCAAGGTAAAGTCATATGGATTCATCTTGACTTAGTCCCTGACATGATGGCACCTACGACCCTTTCTACCAAAGGAAAGAAAAGTAAAACATGCCGCATGGTCTCGGCTTCGATCGATGATGCTTTGGTGACCACCCGTTCAGCGCATCGACAAGAGGAGAGCCAGGCTCCAGAGCAGGAGGAGTCTCCACCGACTACTTCTTCTATCCCAGATGTATCAGGAGCAGGTCCATCTCAAGCTCCTTACGCACCAAAGGTAGGTCCATTTCGAGCTTCTAGCACAAATAAGCAAAAATAGAAGGAGGTTCGCTTCGACAAACCTCTCAGAAAGGATCCAGCAACAGGACCTATCAAGCCCTACAACTTCGATATTCTAGCACAGCTGGCCAACACTACGACTAGATTGTCACTTTTTGCGCTCATTCGTCTCTCTTAAGAGACCCGAGACGCGCTCAGTGAAGCCTTACGGAACGTCGAGTCCTTACTTACTTAGGTTCGACCACCAAAAGATGATCCCCTAGCTTGCCCACATTGCCACAACATGGTCAAAGTGATTCCCAGTATAATTTTCACCTAGAAAGACATGCTGCTAAAGAATAACCGACACAATTGCCTTCTGTATTATACAGGATATGTCGGTGCCATTAAGGTTGATCTTATCCACATCGACCCGGGTTCCTCTCTGAGCATTATCCCAGAAGCCTCCTTCAAACTTTAGGGATTCCGATGCATCGGTTGACAGCCTCGAACACAACAATCAGCGGCTTCAACACAGAAAAGAACGAGCCTCTAGGCAAAATTCGCCTGAAGTGTCAGATTGGTGACCTCCATACAAAAGTAACTTGCTATGTCATCGATGCAGACATAAACTACAACATGCTACTAGGAAAACCATGGATCCAAGAGTACATGATTGTCCCTTCCACCCTACATTAATGCATGAAGTATGTGACAACGATGTGACCATCAAAACGGAGTTTGCTGATATCGACCCGTTCCGAGGACTTGAAGCCTACTGTACGGATGCTGATATGTATAAGTCAGTCCCCTGGGATGACGATAGCAATGATATTGATGACGAGGCAGTGATAGCTTTAGAAAGTACAGCAGCGATCGAAGAACCTTTAAAGGTTCGACTGAAAGGAAGGCCTCCTAAAGTATCATTGCCTCTCATTGTTAAGCTTCGAGGCAGAGCTCCACCTTCGCCTCCAGTGACGATAAAAGATGTTCAGGAGCCGATACGAATAAGACTACCCTGGAGGTCTCCAAGGCCAACCACGAAGGCGCAGGAGCATGCGACCATAGCCCCTTTTGTGGTCAAACTGAAAGGGAAGCGTCCTTCCCATCCTCCCACAACATCTCTAGTCCTCACTGACGAAGTGCTAGAATACTACGTCTGTGCCAACACAGAGGCACACTCTTTCGACGATATAATCCCCCGGGATAAGATATTCCACTTTATTAACAGAAAGTTGTCTTCGAACTACTCTGGTGCATGCTGAAACACCAAATATTTCTTAGACAACTCTTTACATAAGCTACAGACGCAGGTGTTGACCGTCAACCATGTGAGCCGAGTTATCCCTGCCCGGGGCGCCTACTTCGTAGTTCCAACCAGGAAAAAAAGAAGAGGAACCCATCATATTCGGTCGATTAGAGCATCTGCAGCGAATAACTCTTGAAGACCGAGACCTCGACAGTGGCAAGATGGGGTTCTACCACTACACTGCGTATGCCAAAAACCTCATCCAGAAGATGGGTTACGACCTGAACAGCAACAAGGGACTCAATTATGGCAAAGGCCGACGTCTTTCCTTACGGATTCATGCTCCAAAGGGAAAAGCTCAAAACTATTACCAACGTACCCGTCAAAGGTTGGGATATGTTACATCTACTTCCACCTAAGAAGACTCAGATGAAGAAGTCATGAGGCACTCACACTCTTCTGACTCCTCCACTTGGGACTTTGACATTAGCACCGGTCAAGTCTTTAAGAAGATGTTGTCTGCTAACGTGGCCTCTGCAAGCTTAACCGTCGAAGATAATTAGCGCAGGCGGTTACAAGAGTTAGAAGCGCTGGATGAAAAGTGCTTGCTCGTACAGCAAAGGATTGAGCTTTACCAAGCCCACATTTCTAGGGACTTCAACAAAAAGGTCCGCAAAAGATCATACCAAGTGGGCGGCCTCGTCTTGGAAGTACGAAGATCGATGGTAATGACTCACAAGACAGCTGGAAAGTTCGAGCCCAAGTGGAAAGGACCATTTGTCATAGAAACGGTATACTCCAACGGTGCTTATCGGCTAGCTAAGCGTAATGGTGACTTGCTAATGACGCCCATCAACGACAAATTTCTAAAAAAATATTACGTCTGAAGGCAGAACCAGCATAGGCGCCCACATCCCCTGAAAAGGGTGCCTATGAGTTTCAATAAGGGGATCTCCCTGTCTCTCCTATATATTTTCTCAAGTAGATGAAGCACTTCACGTCCACATTACCTCTGGATTGCTCCTCTACACCTGAAAGATGCGGCTACCATGTACATATTACCTATGAGTAGTCGTTCTTCTCACATCAGCTCTATGGTTATTTCGGCGGTCTAGAAAACAGTTCACGTCCATATTACCTCTGGATTGTTATTCTATATTCTGGCAAATATTAAGCCTACCACGTCCATATTACCTATGGTCAGGAAAATCCCTGGTGAAGATTTCCTCTTTATTTTGAAGACAAAAGCAAAGGGGATAGAAAAGCTTCTATATATAAAAACATGTGGCTACAAAGACCTATTACAGACTCTTCGTAGTTACATACACAGAAGTAAAAATGGCTAAAATTTTAGTACAAGCTCTCAATAGAACGGGCGAGGCGGTGACAGAGCCCGTCACTTCCTGGTTAAAAGGGAGCCACCGCCCGAAGCAGCTACTGGCCCAAACTGGGGATAAAGACCAGCACAGGACTCCTCTATCTCCCCAGTTGGCCATGGGAGCAACCACAGCTACAGGCCTTGTTATTTCTCAAAATGGCAAGCAATCCAAATCTAGGAAGCAGAGGTCCAAGATGCCATTGACGCTCATGACATCCAGAGCATGGGGACATCTCGAGATCCAGTGGTAGTTCTAATACGACTTCTTCGGATGAAAAGGTTTGTCATCGAAGGCCGCCTCAAGCAAACTCCGGGGTCGTCAGCAGCCGAGTGTCGGGCAAGTAAGGCCATTATGAAAGTAGCTTAGTCTTCTTTTGGAAGGGGTAGTCCTTTATATAGACTAAGCCATATGTCGGTCAGAAGGAAGCTTACAAGCTAAGCCAAAGCTCCACTCCATGTTAGATGACAGTACTGCGAGTGACCGAAGGATCGTGACTCTGAGCCTCCTCTGCCAAAGAGATTCACAATCCCTGTAAGATGCAAGAGGCTCCAATATTAAGAAGTCATCAGGAGCTCCTACTCTGGAAAGATGACTCAGGACAATTAATGCTAGAGAGTTAGGCATGACACCAGCCATCACCCAGCTCGTACAATCCTGCCATGTGTTCATGCTTCTGTTCAACGTATCCTGAGCTTCACTCAAGTTTGGGACAATTTGATGGGGGTCTTGTAGAAGCACAAAAAATCTCAGCTGATGATATCCCTTCGCCACGGAACAGATGATACAAAGGCTCAGTCCAAGTGCAAAATAGACAAAACAAAAGATATCGAAAGAAGTCCCATATGTGTCACGTCTACCAAAGTCTAGTACAGACACATCGATACTACACAAAAAGGACTAATTCTGTTCATCTACAAAGGATCTAATACAGATTCGACAAAGCATAGAAGGGTCTACAAGGGATTCGGTCTTCGTCAAAGCACAACCCTTCTTCTCCATGCCAGAAGATTGACCTCCATCGAGACGTATTCTGCCCTTTTTATGGGCACAACCTCCCAGAAGCATATCAGCCACTCGGCCAAAACAAGCAGCTTCTTGAAGCAGTCATTGGCCCGAGCCTTCAAAGAGCGCAGCAGGTCGCGAAGCCCTGAATGGGAAGGACATAACACAACCTGTGACTTTTTGGGTTGGCTATCCACCCATGACCTAGGTCATCAGGACCTCGAAGATCCCCCAGACGTCGCCCAGAGTTGAACTCCCTAAGGAGGACATTTACATACTTCTTAAGGGCATCAATGGCTTCTTCTATACAGAGTTTTTCTATAAGAACATGACTCCAATGAATGAGAAAAGCCTCAACCAGCAGCCAACTTATACAAGGCCGATCGCCGTTCGAAGTTAAGTTTGGATCTCACATGTAGTGAAGGATGCCAAGAAGAAGACAACAACTCTTTATAGGAGAACTTCCCCTTTTATAGGACCGAAAATGGCCCAGAGTGCACCCCACATGGCCGACGGTCAGAATTTTCGCATAAGTGGGATGAACCTAAGATCAGTATGATGAGTGTCAGTCTTAGACCCATGGAATTTCGCATATTACGGTGGCAATTAAGAGTAAAGTCCTTAAAGAGCGGGTATTTATCGCTCTTTACTTCAGAAGACAAAGCCTTCAAGCCGGAGGCGCAGCTACTTGCCTGCGCCAACCTCAGAAGTAAGATGGTTGTAGGCCCCGCCCTTTTCTTTACTTCAAAAACTAGTATCTTTACTCCAGAGGTGCAGTTACCTGCCTGTGCCAACCCCAGACACACAAGGGTGTTATACCCTTTCCTCCAAAGCCAACACCTTCAAAGTTCAGAGGCACAGCTACTTACATGCTTCCACATAAGGCACATGATGGTGATATGTTCACACCATCTCCATTCCCACGGCGTAGTCATCTGCTCCGATCTAGAAGCTTACATCACTTCTCTACAAGATACTTGGGAACTCCTACTGCAACTAATGCAAGTCAGCTTGTCGCTCCAAAAGAATAGTAATCTTGCCAACCTTAAGCGCAAGCCTACTCGTCGCCTACAGTATAGTGACTCTGTTACTCCGAAATATAGCTTCATCGTTGGTCTAAATGCATAGAAGTCTCGTCATCATTCGAAGCCAAGTCCACTCGTCGCCTTAAATCACAGAGGCTCCGTCGTCTCCAGAAGCACGGTCTACTCGTCGCTTCAGAAGCACAACAGTACTTAATCCTCACTAGAGGCAAATGAAGCATGGGTCTACCCCAATTGGTTTGTTTAAACCGCCTCTTGCAGAAAAGATTAGGATTAAATCATGATTGATATCATTTCAGATTGATTTAAATCTTAGACGAGGATCAATTAGACTCCAAATCTAGGATAAAATTCCAAGATTTACTCGGATGTATCCGAGCAAGCAAATCGACACGCGCCACGTGTCACCTCCTTCGGTTATGTTAATAACCACCAGAGATATCGATTGAAGGAAATATCAATGTTCGCCATGTGTCAGCGCCGCAGAAGCCCGCACCGTACAATGACGACAGATTCTTTCATATCTCAGGAACCCTAATACACATTCGCATATGTGCTCGATTCTCTATAAATAGAAGGAGTTCTCCTTCAACTAAAGAGCGAGAACCTTCATCTAAGAAGGAACAATCCACCAACCAACAAACAAAAGAACAACCACCTCCAAGCGATCTTCTCCTTCAGACAACCTCTTGATCGGTGATCCTAGAGTTCCATCAAAGGCGCCAGAGAGCAAGAGCAAGGTTGATTCATCGTCATATCGTCAATGGAGTAAAGGAGCCGCTGTAGTGCTCGATCTCCACCGTCACACTTTTCCAGAAACCTCTTCTTTCTGTACTTAAAATATTCTGTTTAGGACTTTCTTCTTTATACACAGATACCTTATACGTTCAATAAAGCAAAAAGTTCGTTCAACCTTTTGTTATGTCGAACAGGAGCCAGAAATGAAGGTGCACCATCTGTATGGCAGAGACTAAGGTCCACATTCTTGTCTTCCAAAATCAGAGTGATGAACATACCACAATTTAGGGCCCGTTTAGCCGAGGAGTGAACGGAGATGAAGGAGTTTAATAGGGTTTTTGCAAAAGACCAAGTTTTTTGGGCATAAAGATAGTACATGCAGATCGGAGCATCGATGGTGATGGCATCATAGTTCCAAGACTTGGGGATGAGACAATAGTACATGATGCGATGGAGCTCATAGTAGAAGGGTTCCATTTGTTTGGATAGAGATAGAATTAGAGGCGGGTTCGGCCCCAAAGCAATTATGTCGTAGAACTCTTCGAAGGTAGCAGTAGAAGATGGTTGGAGACCCGCTAGAGTAGGAAGGGATTCCCCTCGGTTCAAAATTCCCAATATTTTAGCAACGTCTTTAGTCGTGAGACAGAAATGGCGTTCATTGATGAGGGTTTCGACGACGTTGTGTGCGAGATCAGGGACGAGATTACAGTAGAACATTCGTTTACAGTCGGATAGACTGAAATCTGATGGCCGAGAAGAGTGGCAAGCTCAGGAGTTTGAAATAGAGGGAGATGGTCGGAAAAGATGTTGAAGGTTATCGGCTTTCCTTCCGACATGGCATGATTGTGGAAGAAGTTGAACCATGCGTCGACGACATCGCTGGATTTGAAAAGTTTTCGATTATGTGTGCCATCGGGTAGGGAAGATGGTTTGAATGGGTTATAAGAGGAGGAGGAGGACTGTGGACGTTTTGCATGGACCATTGCGGAGGAGGTGGAGATATGAGTGGTAAAAATAGAGAGAGGAATTTATAGAGAGGGTGAGAGATTGGTTAGGGAAGAGGAAGGGTGATGGTGGCTGTTCGAAAGGGATAACTTAGAATAGGAAAGAGGAAACGATAGGATGGAAAGGGAGAAGTTTTAAATGTAGAGAGGTGAACGGATGCTATGAAAGGAGGTGCCGAAAAAGGTGATTTGATGTGAGTAATTAATGATGAGTAAAGAGATGGGATGGAAAGTAGAATTGATAGGATGGAAGGTGAGGGGATATGATAGAGGAAAAAAATATGGAATTAATGTGGAAGATTTTATAAATATAGATTTAATGAGAGAGATTTGTGGATCCCATAAAAAGTAAGAAAGAGGCGGCTGTTGGCAGAATTGACACAGATCGGTATTTCGACGGTATTCCGGTGTGTACTGTCAGTGTACCGGTTTGCAGAAAGTTCAATTTTGTGGTTTAAGGTTTAGAATGCCTAATTATGGGTAAAGAAAGACGAAACGATCCTCGGGTAGAGGCTTAGTGAAGATGTCTGTGAGTTGGTACGTAGTGTCAATAAACTCAAGATAAATGTCCCCTTTTTGTTGGTGGTCACTTAGAAAGTAATATATAATCTCAATATGTTTGGTGCGTGAGTGACAAATAGGATTCTTAGTGAGGTTAATGGAGTTAGCTAGTGTTGTGACATTTGATGGATATGTCATGTGAAGAAATATCATAATCAATGAGTGTTTGTGTCATCCAACGAATTTGTGCACAACAACATCCAGCCGTAATGTATTTGGCCTCAGTTATGGAAAGGGCAACCGAGTTTGTGTCTTACTAAACCATAAGACCAAGGATTTCCTAAGAAATTGGCATGTACCGCTAGTGCTTTTTGGTCAATCTTGCATCCGACAAAATCTGCATCCGAGTAGGCGATAAGCTCAAAGGATGAAGATTTTGGATACCAAAATCTCGTGTTAATGGGGCCTTTGAGATACTGAAAAATGTGCTTAACGGCACATAAGTGTGATTTTTTGGGGATTTCCTTGGTATCGTGCACATAAGCAAACACTAAACATGATGTCAGGACGACTAGTAGTTAAATAAAGTAAGCTACCGATTATACCTCGATACTTACGGATATCGACCGATACGCTACTTTCATCTTGATCAAGCTTGTAGTGGTGGCCATAGGAGTTCTTATTAATTTGGAAGAGTCTACTTCAAAATGCTTAAGAAGATGGTTGGTGTATTTGGCTTGATTGTTGAATGTGCATTTTTGATCCTTGCTTGATTTGTAATCCAAGAAAGAATGAGAGTTCCTCCATCATGCTTATTTCAAATTCATCCTGCATAACTTGGCAAACTCTATGCATAGTGTCTTGTTAGTGGAACCAAAGATGATATTATCAACATAGATTTGAACCAATAGAAGTGTGCCATTGTGAGTTTTAATAAAAAGTGTGGTGTCAACTTTATCCTTAAAGAAGTTATCAGAAATAAGGAAGGAGCTAAGGCGCTCATACCAAGCACGAGGAGCTTGCTTGAGGCCATATAGGACTTTGTGAAGTTTGAAAACATGATCAAAAAATTTAAAATTTTTAAAGCCAGGAGGTTGCTTGACATACACCTCTTCTTTAATAACTCCATTTAAAAAGGCACTTTTGACATCCATTTGAAAAATCTTAAAATCATTAAAATAAGCAAAAGCACAAAGCATTCGAATAGATTCAAGATGAGCAACCGGAGCATTGGTTTCTTCGTAGTCAATGCCTTCCTCTTGGTTATAGCCTTGAGCAACTAATCGGACTTTGTTACGAGTGACGGTTCCATCCTTATTGAGTTTATTTCGAAACACCCACTTTGTCCCAATAATGGTATAGTTGTGGAACTATTGAACAACTTCCCAAATATTATTTCGCTCAAATTAATTTAGATCTTCTTGCATTACAATCATCCAAAATTCATCATTAAAAA